>CATIWF010155281.1:0-43234 GCA_949630135.1 Balakata baccata | reverse complement strand
GGACATTATAGAATCAATTCCTTGAGCCAAAGGAATTGATTAGGTCACACCTAGGATAATGCATGAGTTACAACCCAAAATAAAAATTCAAAACTCATATTTCTATGTCTTCATCTTCATGGAACCTTCTCCTTACTTCTTGCTCCTCTTGCATTTCTATTTATCATAATCCTATGTAATCTAATTATATATTTTTGAAAGGAAAAACCATAAGTTACATTTGAGGGAAGTGAGATGAGAAGACAAATACATGAGATAAGAGGAAAGGCTATGCAGGCCTTATTTACCCTAAAATGAAATAACCATGCATGCTCAAATACATTGGCAAAAGTCCATAATCATCATTGTGCATATCATACACCTCTAGCATGCATTCTCTAATGCATAAAGTAAGGTAAATTGAAAATGATCATTTTGGATTTTATTCCCGGTTACAACAATTGAACCAAAATTATATACAATATGATATGTTCAATGTCATATTGTATGCAATTACCAAATGAATTTTAATCACATTAAAGTTGAAATCTATAATTCCAGAAATTAATTCAAAATTAATTAACCTTAAATCCAAGTTATAATGATGTTTAAATTAAACAATTTAATTTTAACATATATACCTTTATCTAGTCAAACTAGAATTGAAATTGCTCAACTTATAACGATTCAAAATCAAAATAAAATTTCTTATAGATTTTAGAAACCTAAATTATCAATTTAGGCATCTATAAGTCAGCTCAAGTCAATCAAAATAATTTGGAACAAGCCAAACCATTAAGCCTAGCAAACTGACACACAAGACACTAAAACCGATACCTTTTGACTAGAATCAAATTAGAAATTTAGAATTGAGCAAAATCAATTTGGCATGCATTTAACATCAAGAAAACATCATAATTATCACATAAATATAACATTAAGGTGCTGAAATGAATTTTAGTACATACAAAAAAAGGATTGCAAATAAAACAACCCATCCGAGAAGATAAACAGTCTCGCTTTGCCTATTGTTCACAAAATTAATTAAAATAATTTTAATTAAAATTTTGAGCTATCCAAATGTTAAAACACATTTTCAATATGTTAAAATTAGTGTTCTTATAATCTCATTACAAGAACATGCCAAACAGCCCAACCATGAATTAAACAAGTTCACCAGATCATGTAAAACCTAGTTCATCAGCCCTTTTAATTATAAATTCGAAATTCTGAATTAAAGCACCTTTAATTCTATCTTCAATCATAGTTTTATTCTTCAATCATCCTATGATTAGACTATGAAATAAAACTAAAGTGGAAAACGAATATACAATCAAAATAAATTTTAAAACTATGGAATCCAAAACTATTACTTTTATACAATCAGATTGCATTTTCAATTAAAATTGATTTTGATGGGCATAAGGGGATTCTAATACCACTGTTGGGTTTTGAGTATGTATCTCATACATGTATGCAGTGAAAATTTAAAATTTTTAAAAACTCGAAACCAATTATACAACTTATGCCATCAAAACTAATTAACCTAACTAAGGTTGAAGATGATTACCTCTTATGTTCTTGATTTTGTTCGTTTCTTTTCACATTGCTGGATTGTCGTAAACCATATCAATTCAAAATTGAATTGCCTCCAACGGTGATCCATGCCAAGTGGATGGACAAAACCTCGAAGGGATGGCCTAACACAATCCCTATGTGCTAGCAATGGAAGAGTGTCAATTCTAGAGAGAGAATTATTTCTAAAACAATTCTTATGTTGCAGCCTCTTTTTTGAGCTTTTTAAAGTTATATTTATAGTCTCACTAATCATATTAGGGTTGGAATTTGTTTAGGAATCCCATTCCTAGTTAAAAACCGCAAAAATTTCCTAAAAAGAGGAGGGAAAATCATAATCAACAAACTGTCAATGCGCCGCATACAAGCTGGCAATGTCGCGCACGCATTGGCTGCCTAGCAGCTAGGTGCTGCCGCTTGACCGGTAGATTTACCGTATGCAAGCGGTGCATGCCAGAGCTGGCTACCTGCACGGGTCTGCACTAACCCGATGACTTATCATCCGTGAAACTCTTCTGCAACGTCGATGCTATACGATTTGAAATCTTTCTCACATAAGTTTGGATCCCATCCAAGACCAAATTATATGTTCTTCACACCTTCAATGCGTGTGACCCATTAGGTTCCCAGTTATATTGGCTATCTAAATTAACTATTAATTTAGGCAAGTCATGACAGTATAGTATCTTGCAATACATCATGACCTCCAATTGACCGGAAAGTCAGTAGTTTGACTATGAACCTTTCTATAGACAATGATTATGCAATTCATCCTTTCATCATCTTATACCCCACTCGGTTCAGAGCATGGACTATGTGTCAACTCCTGCTAGACTAACTACGTCACACATAGCCTAAGTAATGTTAGATCTTGTCACAAAGTCTCATTACTCAATTAGACATGTCATTAAAGACCATCTTCAAGACATTTCCACTATGGCTAAAGATTCCTGAGTAATGATCCCGATAAGAGGCCGTGGGTATACACTCCCTCTAACAGAAGTGGTGAAACCTTTGTTGGCTACCCAATTATCTTCAAATACCTTAAGTTGTACCTAATCACCAACCTATAAGCGACCTCTGTAAGGTAATAAGGAATGAAGTCAAAGTACAGAATCAGTATCTATTTGCCAAACGATAATCTTATTGCTTTTCCAGCTAGGCAATGCTCACAAATAGACAAATCTATTTTTTCAACAGTACATAAAAGATCAGTCTTTACTAATCTTTCTAAGTGATCTTGCCTAATATGTCTTAATTTAGCATGTCACTTAACATTATCATTTAATAAAATATTACTGGAACTGCCAAAAATAAATATGAATTTATTCATATCCATAGAAATAGTGTCCAACACCATAAAACTATTTAACAAATATCCAGAGCCATAATCGACATTGTCCAAAAGTAATTACACACAACCATTATTAAATATAATTTTAAAACCAAGTTCTAGCAAAAACAATAACAAACACTAAATTTCATCGATTTTCACAAAAGCATATCAGTCCCTCAATATGTGGTCGGTTGCTGCTGAATCTACAATCCAATAAAGAACAATTTGAGCCAGTATCAAACAAATACTAACATATAAATTAGAGGGATGAATTTGGTCATACAATACCTTTGACTCAGTGCAATCATGACAAAGTGACCAGGCTTCCCACAATTGAAGCAATTCATATTTTTGCCTTTCTTACTACCGCGTCTACTGCACTTGTATTTATTTCCACTAAAATTGGCTTCGTTGCCTTGCTTGCCTTGCCTTTTGCCCTTACCCTTCTTTTGACCAAAACCCAAAGCACCTTTGGACTCAGTCATATAAGCCTCCCCAGCATGCTTATCAGAAAAAAGGCGATCCTCCTCTAGCTCAACATATCAGCCAACATCACCAAATTTTTTTTATATTAGCATTGTGGGTAAGGTTTACAAGCATATGTTCCCAGGCATTTAGAAGAGAGCATATAACGGCTTGGACATGTTGCTCATCAGTCAACTCATAGTCAGTAGCCTTTAATTCTCCTATCATGTTAGACATGACAGTTAAATGATGCCTCATTATATGATTATGAATTTTCTTATGTGTATCAAATTTGAGAGTCAACTGACGTAGCCTTATGGTTGAGGTTCCACCGAAATGGACCTTAAAAAGCATCTCAAACTACTTGGTTAAGCGGTGCTTCACAAAGCGCAATATCAAGTCATTTCTCATACTGCTCAGCATCAGTATGCAAGCAACTCTGTCATTGCACTTATAGGCTTAATATGCCATCATATCTCGCCTATGTTGAGCAGTACTTCCATACTCAGGCTCAACCATGGGTTATGTGATAGTTTCCACTATTTTTTACTCTTCCAAGAGATACTAAATCTTGTGATGCCATATATCATAATTATTATCATTCAACTTATATCACTAGTTCAAGTCAGCAACTATGCTTTTCGTAGCAACCATTTCGACTATTTAGAACAATGATCACAATCATATTTAGCACAATTCTTACTGCAAAAATTATTTCAAATCACATTGTCTTAAATTAATTAGCAATAACCTAATACAAGTAGCAAAAACAAAAGTACTATATAACAACGTATTCATATCTACCAAATATACACATTGTAAAAATGAATCAATATATATTAATCACATATTAGGAGTAAAACATATTGGGGTTAATTTCATCTATGGTCACTTAACTTTGGTAATATTGTAGTAAGTCACATAATTTTTTTTATCACATAAAAGTCACTAAACTATGATTTAGTTCGGTAAAGTCATTACCAACAAATTTTCTGCAGTCAACAACTAGAAAAGTAGTGTTAGCATCTCAATTGGTACATGAAACATGTCATATCACTGTACAATATAGAACATCACTGTACAAATCAAATAAAGCTCTGGCGTCCCAATTTGTACAATTTTTAATTTATGTTGCTGATGAGAATGATGAGTTATAAACATATATGGTGCTCTATTTGAAAAGTAACATGATGTGTCTCATGTGCCAATTGGGATGCTAGCACAACTTTTTCAGTTGTTGACTGTTGAAAAATCGCTGAAAATGACTTTACTGAAATTAAATCATAATTAAGTAACTTTTATATGACAATAAATTGTCTAACTTTACTACAATAATACCAAAGTTAAATGACTATATAGGAAAATAAGCCAACACATTGCTTCCACTAATCATGTCATATCAAATTTATTTATAATTAACCTTTATGTCAATATTTATAACTTACACAATTTATTTATTTGTTTAATATTGGTCAAAGTCAAATCTATGATCAACTCTAGATCAATGGTAAAAAAAAAAAGGATAAAAAATGGTCAAGATGGACAAAACAGTCAAAAGGGTCAACGGTTAAACTTTGGTCAAAACCAAAGTTATAAAGTCAAGATTTGACCTGGTCAAGGCTGGACTATGTCGGATCAAACACTATGACCCACAACTAATTAGTCTGTCGAGCCCATCTTTCAAACCAACACCTAACAACCCAAATAGTTTTTTTTTTTTTTTTGCACCTATTGAATTAACAGGACCAGCCTGCTTAGCATTTTAAATGAAGACTTAAAGTTAAACCCACCACAAGTCTAACCCATCTTTCTTAAAATAAAACCAAAATGAAAATAAAGGACATCCACTTAAAATAAACCTAGAATCTGCCAACTACCATTCACAAAGTAGTCACTGCTCTCTTATTCTCCATCTTCACGATTTGTACGACACCACTTCATCTTCTTTCTTTTTTTTAACTGATGAGTAATTGATGCAACAGCTGTTAACAGCTTCTTCGCCGCCCAATATGGTTCTCGAGAAGACAAACTGAGATTAATGACATTTCTAAAACCGTAGCGACGCCAAGACAACCAGAACTAGACAAAGAACAAGAACAACGATCACAAAAAAAAATCGTGTTTCTTATGGTCATGGTAGTGTTAGCCACATTACTGGCAATGGAAAAACATCATCAGAAATAAGTGACTAGGGAAAAAAAAAGAGACGAAAATTGGGGCAGAGAAAAAAGGAGGTCTCGTTCCAAAAGCACATGTCCAAACAGAAACCACCAAAATGCTATAGAGAGATTTTACATAATTTTATGTTATTGTTATGATAAATTAATTTGGTTTCTTAAGCACTTTCTTTTAGTTCCAGATAAAAGGTAGATAAAAAATTCAACCATAAACAATATGACAGACATACCAATAAACATATATGATCAAACAGAAACATGGCATAATAGTACAAAAATCACCCCAATTATCAATCCAAGCACAAAAACACCCGATCTGGCTCTGATACCAATGTAATATTCTTTGAGTCATTGGAAACTTACTTGTAGGATGAAATCTAGTGTGTTTTCAATGCCTCAGCGGAGTCCAATTATTAAAACCAAACCAATTCTACATTACGAACGTCTTTTTAACTCTTTTGGAAGGATTGGGAGAGGGAGAATTTGCAAAGAAAAAGTTTTATATCTCTTGGTAGATTTTTTTTTTTTTTTTAACATGATGAGAGATGAGCAATTTTTTATAAAATAAAAACTACCTCTTATACATTAATCAATATAGACTTTGGATTAAGTCAAGCCCACATGGGCATCCAAACCCACCAAAACCCAACATTTACGAAAATTTTCTTTTTTTGACTTTTATATTATTTGAAGGAAAAATATTAAAATTAAAAAAAACCATTATCTATTTTCCTTTTTTTTTCTTTTTTTTATAGTTTTATTAGTATATAAATGGATAATATTTAACTTAATCGTAGAACTAGGACGATATTAATGTTGTTTTATAAGTTACAAACCGCAACCAATTAGGCATATTTAAGCCAATTAGGCATATTTAAGCCAATTAGGCACAGTGGTTTATGTTACATTATTATTATTATTATTATTATTATTATTATTATTATTATTATTATTATTATTATTATTATTATTATTAACATAGGCTATATGTTAGTAATATGTAGGTTATACATTAGTTATAAAACAGTCTCATCCTCACTGATCGGAAAATTTCCAACGACAACAGAATGATAATCGGAGGATACCAAAAGATTTAATAAGATATGAGGAGTCTAAAAATATAAGTCTTGTGATTTGAAAGTGACCGGAAATATGTAGATCTACACAATTATTCGTTAGTTCTGGCAAAGGAATTGTTCTGTGATCAACCCTCAAATGGTGATGCTCAAAACTCAAACTGTCTAGTCTAAGGTTTTTTGACTTTTCGAATCCATTTCCAATATCAAAATTACAAAATAAAGCCATAAAATAGGAGAAACGGGAGGGCAGCCCTAGCGCTCGATTTTTCTTCTCTGATCTTGCAAATCTGATCGATTTTTTGAAAAAATATTATTATTATTATTATTATTATTATTATTATTATTATTATTATTATTATTATTATTATTATAGGCTATATGTTAGTAATATGTAGGTTATACATTAGTTATAAAACAGTCTCATCCTCACTGATCGGAAAATTTCCAACAACAACAGAATGATGATCGGAAGACACCAAAAGATTTAATAGGATATGATTAGTCTAAAAATATAAGTCTTGTGATTTGAAAGTGACCGGAAACGTATAGATCTACACAATTATTCGTCAGTTCTGGCAAAGGAATTGTTCTGTGATCAACCCTTAAATGGTAGTGCTCGAAACTCAAACTGTCCAGTCTAAGGTTTTTTGACTTTTCGAGTCCATTTCCTATATCAAAATTACAAAATAAAGCCATAAAATAGGAGAAACGAGAGGGCAACCCTAGCGCCCAATTTTTATTCTCTGATCTTGCAAATCTGATCGATTTTTGGAAAAAATAATATCACCAAAGTGACAATGTGATGAAAAACTAGTTATATGAATTTTGTAATAATTGGAGATCATTTAGGTGGTGGTCGGAGTTGGTTGTTGTGTACGGAGAAGAAGATAAGAAGAATAAAGAGGGAGAAGAAACCTTATATTTGGAAATAAAAAACAGCTTGAGATTATTTTTGAGTTTAATGAAATATTAGGTAATATTGTTTCGGAAGTTGCCATACTAGGTAATTTTCTCAAATTCATAATGTCCATTTTAACCCAGGAAGCGTGAGAATTTACCAAATCAGTTTAAAATCAAAACCTGAATTAAGAGTCGCTAATTTCCGCTTCCCATTCGATCTCTTTTTCTCTCCTATTCTTCCTGCATAGTTGATACTAAGTAGCCGACATTCTCTTTCTATGTCTTTCTCCACACAGATTCTAAGTTTTTTATATTTTATTTAATTATTAGAGAAAGAGAGAAGAAAGAGGAAAAGAGAGAAGCAAGGGAAAAATGAGAGAGATGAAGAGCAAGAATAAGGGCAGAAGATATGTCGTTATGCCACATGTAAAAAACTTACTGAATCACAAATCCGTGTCAACAAGCTATTAAACGGTAATAAAGGATAACATCGGAGGGGTGTGGTTGTACTAAAATTCGATCATAGTGTGCCTAATTGGACTTATTTTTACCAGGGGCTTAATTGCACCTTTTTCCCTTTTTTTTTTAAAGATAAATTATATTTATTTTCAAAAGAAAATATACATTATATTTATGAATATATTAATTGTCATAAACTAAATATATATTGGCTTTTAGGTGACAATATACAAGATTCAATTTAGACTTTTAACGACCAAAAAATATTCCATGATGATTAAAATCGTCATTTTTGTGACTGGTGTTTGTCATAAAATTCATATTTTTAGTGACAAATTTAATAGTGGTCATTTAAGATGTTAATTATAGTGATGATTTACAATTTTATGTGATGAAAATTTAGTTCATTTGTGATGAAAATTGTGTTATAAATATATATAAAAATTTCTAAAACACAATTACCATGACATTCTATGATGAAAAAAATTTGTTACCTGACATTTTTTGAAACAAAAATTACTATTTTAGTCACAATTTTGTGCATCCACATGCAAAATTAAAGGCCAAATACAATAAAATGAAGAGAAAATATAATTTAATGAGCATTCAAATGTAGCTAATATAATAATCGGATTGGACCCAAGTTTTTTTATGTGATTCTTGAATTTGAACCTTAAACTTAAGATTCCATTCTGTGTTTGAGCATGGGCTTAGTAGTGTAGCCCTTCCATTTTGCTTTCCAACAATGAAGTTGGGTGCCCAATCTACAAATTTTGTGCATTACGGTCCATATACATTGTATTAATATCATTGGAGTGCACTTGTTAAAAGTAATGGGATCCATCTTTTAAACATGATGTGTTCCATAGCACTACTTCAATAGTTTTTAAAAAATAGTGGGATCCAATGAACCCATTCATTTCAATATGGATCCGCCTATGGCCCCTTTGATATATGAGGAATTTTCAGATATTACCGATTTTTACTTTTTTTTTTCAAAAATATCGGCTTTTTTTTTCTTTTTATTTTTACCAAATCAGTTTCTTTTGTACCCACTTTTTTCTTCGATTGTTGTTTTCTCTTCGTCTTGCTCTTTCTCTTTCTTGCCCTACTTGAAATATCGAAACGATAATAATGTTCATAGTGTATGTTGATATGAAGACGTGTTACAACTGCAACTATAATATGAATGATAACAGTGTCCAGCTGCTGAACGGTATTCGACAGTAATATTATCGGTGTTCGTAGTAGTTAGATTAGGGGATATGTTAGATTTGATGAATTTATAAAAATGTTGATATGGTTATAGATTTTTTTTGTTGAATTGAATCTGATATTCAATGTGAATCTAAATTGATTATATTAATTTGAGAAGTTGTTTATGGTTTTTAATTTTGAATTGAATTTTCTTCTTCTTCTTTCTTATTTCTTTTTTTTTTAGAATGAAAATCACTAAGGTGTTCTCAAGATATTTCCATAGAATTCCTAAAAGTATACCGAAGGTATTTCAAAGTATACGTAAGATATTCCTAGAGAATTCTTAAAGAATTATTAAAGTATATTCAATATATTCCCAAAATATACTCAACGTATTTTCAAAAAATTTACAAGCAAGACTAAAGATATTCCCAAAATATACCCCAAGATTATACAATGAATTACACAAATATTGTTTAATAGTCCACAAGGAATAATACAAGGCTAACAAATACCTTAAATGATTTATTAATTGCTCATTTTCTTCTTCTCCTCTTTGTTTCTATATTTGGTTAAAAATGAACCAAAGTATTTCTGATGTATTCTCAAACTAACAACATTCAATTTATTGTTGAACATTAGGTATACATTTCGAAATACCTTGGATATAGCTCCAAGACTATACAATGAACTATACGAATCTTGTTTAATGATCCACAAGGAATAACACAAAACAAACAAACACTTTAAATGATTTAATAATTATTGGAAAAATTACTACTTACTCCCTGTAATTTGACATAATATACTAGTATCTTCCTGAAATTTGAAAAATATATGATTTGTCTCATGTAGTTTAATATAATACACTAATATCCCTCTGAGGTTTGAAAAAAATATATAATATACAGGTAAAAAAAGAATATTCTCTTTTGCTTAGGAGATAAGTCAAAACTTTATGGGGTAAATAGTATAATTTTCAAATTTCAGGAGGGCATGTCAAACTACAATGAGCAAATCGTATATTTTTCAAATTTCAGAAAGGTACTAATATATTATATCAAATTAGATGGGGCAAATAGTAATTTTCCTTAATTATTCATTTCTTCTTCTTCTCTTTGTTTATGTATTTAGTTAAAAATAAATCAAGGTATTTTCGATATATATCCAAGGTTTTCCTATACTATACCCAATGTATTTTGAAAAGTATACTCAATACTCAACAATGAATTGAATACTATTAGTTTGAGAATTTATGATACTTTTGAATTTGGATCCAGTTTTGTTCTTCTTTTTTAATGATTGAATTATTATTCTTCTTCTTCCTTTTATTTTTTTTTGTTGAAAATTGAATCAAGATATACCGAAAGTATTCCACAGATATACCGTATTGGCAATCAGTCAATGCTTTACAACGAATTAAATATTGTTAGTTTGAAAATTTGTGATGCTTTTGAATTTGAATTCAATTTTATTCTTCTTGAACTTCTTCATAATGGTTCAATTTTTGTTCTTGTTCTTTTTAATTTTATTTTTATTTTTTGTGAAAATTAAACCAATATATGCCCAAAGTATACCGAAAATATTCAGAGATATACAATCTGGGCATATTTTGGGGTGACTTTGAGAAACATGTACTGTTGTAATTATTTTCGCATATTTTCAGTAAAATTGAAAAAATTTTAATCGACAGTAATTTTATAAATATTTGCGCTTTTTTTTTCATTTTTGTAAAATTCCCTCAATATATAGCTTAAGCATATAGTCTTGATATTTGAATTTAGGTCTACTATGGCCTTCAAGGCTCTAAATTTATATCCTTTTAACTTCGGAAATGCCCTGAAGGTATTTGAATCATATCGTTGTATTTTTTAATTCCTTTTTGGTCAATTTCAATGATATACGTTCAGCCGTCATATTACTATACTCGGTTACGAAACCAGAAATTTTACTTAGTAGGACCAATTTGAAACATATAGAAATAAAAATTATGAACAATGTTAGTTTAAGACAATAATTACATATGCTGCAATTAAATGTTCAGTAATTATAATTTTTCACATAATAAATAATTGAATAGTTATTAAAATAAATAATTTTTAATCTCACTTATTTTAGACAAAACAATAAATCTCTACTTCCTAATTTTTAACATAACTATTGATAGCTAAATAAATTAAAACAAATTCAACAAAAAAATTTACGAAGTGTAAATATAAAATTTTTATAATAAAATATCAAATTTACTAAACCACCCTAAAAATTTCAAAAATTTGAGGGAGCCCAATGCTGCCCATATGTGGCTCCGTCTATGTATCTGCACTTAGAGCTTCCAAATCTTGAAGTCCACTAAAAGCACCTAATATATATTTCAATTCATATTAGCAAGCTTATGACTCACAAATGATCGATAGAGCTTTGCAATAGATTAAGGCCATCCAACATATTGTTTATCTCAGTTTTCAAAGAAGAAAACAGAAAAATAATAAAAAAGGGCAAAATGGAGAATTGAATTTCTAAAAGTGACTTTGCTGAGAGAACCAAAAGCACCACAAGTACTGACATTGTTACGCCCTACAACGCATTGTGGTTGGAATTCAGCATAAGAAACTATTAGAAAAAGATGTTGAACAATGAAAGCTAAGTTGAAATTTGTCGTGATTGTGTATAACACTTTTCTTAAGGAAATATTGCCCTCACTATTTTGCTACTAGGGTTTATAGTAATTTCCTTCTAGATAATCAAAACAAAACCAGAATTTATAGGTAGTAATCCTATAAACTCTCCCGAGAATTTGTTAGAGAAATGGTTTAAAAGGATGAAGTTTGAATGCAAAGATAGAATGAGGAATAAGATTAATTAATTGTTTATGATGTAAAACATCTATATATAGGTGTATAAAACGTAATCATGGAGGGACATGACCTTTGGAAGTAGATGTAGGTAGTTTCTTAACATTAAAAAATACCAACTAGCTGTTATGCGTCTATTACGGGGGTGACACCTCATCACGGGTATGAAAGAGGCACTATCAGCCAGGTCACGCGCGTGATAGAAAAGAATGGTAGGCGCTAGCAGATATGCCGCACCCACATTGGGTTCTTGCGAGCAGGACAATAATGTTGTCACGCCCGTTGGGCCCACACGAGATCCTCGACATGCGACAATAAGGCTGTCAAGCCTATCACGCACCCACGAGATCCTTATGCACACAACAACGAATGACAGCTTCTGCTACATCTCCCAAAAGAAATTTGCTTAGTTTTTTTTTTTTTTTTACGTGCAAGTGGCCAAATTAGTGTCATCTTTGACATTTGATATATGTCAAATTTAAAGTTTCCCTCCAAAACTTCTACTATGATGGAAGTTTAAATTTATTTGGTGTAAAATCAATTATAAACTCATTTAAACTTCCTCTTTTAACATATCACTAACTATTTTCCAATAGAAATAAGTGAAGGTGACTATGGTTACTTGGCTGCTTTTTGTAGACTAATTCTATAACGAAAAGTTAGTTGTTCGAGTTTTAGAGATTGGAGTGGAGGTTCCTCAAAAATAGGGAGGAAGAAGAGCAGCTTCGTGTATTGGTGAAAAAGGAAGGTTTCACCAAAACTATTGATAGATTGAGGAAAGAAGGAGAAAGGGTAAACAACTTGGGCAAATGGCAAGAGGGCAACAGAGGAAGGAGGGAATTCTTATCTCAACATTGCACTTCTACTAAATAATATCATGCAACAACAAAGAAATCAATAGAAACACTCTAGACCTAGAGACATAATGGGAATTTCTCTATTTCAACTATCATTGTTTATCTTTAATATCATTCAACAAAGTTCCATCTCTTTACCTCTCAAATACTGCCTTTTCATAAAATATAAAGATTTTAATTAGTGCAAAGGAAAAGAAGGCATATATAATACATATCCAACCACATGTATTTGTCTATTTCTATCATTTTGCTCCCTTGATCGATATCTGACCAAGTTATCTTTCATATTAAGTTTTTGGTCTACTTTCTACTAACAAATTATAAGTAGCAATTTGGACCAAAAACCAATCAAATTAGTAAAATGGCAAAAATAGACAAATACACTGGTTGTGTGTGTCTTTTGCCGGAAAATTATACAATTTATCACACAACCATCCAATAAAAAATAGTTCTGAAATACAGAACAAAATGCTAATATATCATCTCTATGAATTTAACTTTAAAATTGGTGGAAGTAGAAATGGCTCCAGTTAATGAAAAAAAAAATGCATTGCAGTACATCAAAGAACTTTCATTTGCTTTTTCATTAACAGTACATCAAAGAACTTTCATTTGTTCGCCATTACCCCATATAAGCATTAGCTAAAATGATTCATTACCTACAAATGAATAATGTTTTTGGTTTTTCGTGTTATTGAAACTAGGTCCAGTTGGTTGGACCAGTTAAACTACGGACCGGTGCTTGATCTAGTCTATTTTGGTGAAAATCGGTTTGAGTAATTAGAGAAACTTAGGCATGTTTTTTAAATGCTAGCATGCATAAAATCACAATATATTATGACAGATATTTTTATAATCTGAAAACCTTCAAATTTAGTATGTGAAAGTCGTAATCCAATATGATATAGAAAATGTGGGGGAAAAATAACATGTATTTATAATCAAAAGATATTATAATTTTCCTTAGTAAGAGAGTCATATTTTAGTAGTTAACATTTATCTTCATATACTCAATTGTAACAAAGTAATACAAATTATTTAATTTAAATTTAAATATAAATATAAAAAGATTATAATATTAATTTTATTCTATTGAACATTTTATATTTTCATCATTAATATATGGGTATTTTATAAAATTTTAATTAATATTTTTTTTAAATATTGTTATTGGAAATAATTTCTACATTGATGTTTATGAACAAATTTCATGGATATATTATTGAGTTTATCAATAGCCATAAGTTTATCAATAGTCATACTATATATATTTAAAAAAAAGTAAAATCCCATTTAAACCCCTATCGAAACTCAAATCTTAAATCTGGTTCAACACCCAAATTTTCATTTTTTTTGTTCTTTTTTCATACTGATTTCCATTTTTCTTCTTCCCATGTACATACCACTTCTATAACAGAATTCAGAACCAGAATCTTAAGAAAATATATGTTCAGTGGAAGCGAATTCTGCTGCAAACTCCAGCATTTGCTAAATACCGTAATAAAAAGGGTTCAAGTTTTACAATGAGCATACATGTTACATTTCAGGAATGTTACATTGAAACCAGCGAAACCTAAAACAACTTTATTGGATGTACTCCCAATGTTCCAAAAGTTAAGCCCTTGGCTAAACAGGCCTCAAATAGTTTAATGAAGATTTTCAAAAAGAAAAAATTTCTATCTGCGATCATATTAAAAAGATTGAAACATAGCATTCACTTCTTTAATAGCAGCGCACTGCATTGTGCCATTATCTTTGATGCTCTTGTGATGGAATCAGTCATGTAAAAATTCTCTATGGCAGCCTTGAATGGAGTTGAACTTAGCTTCTGAGTACACTCAGGCTTTAGTGAAGCGCCAAATGTAGCTGCCTCTCTTTCGTCTACACTCAATATGTTTGGAGCCACAGTCCTAATTCGAGATCGGATTGCCCCTAGGGTATCGTAGGGCAAGCATGCACCTGCTACTTCAGAGAGAGCACGGATTATTTTCCAGTCATCCCTGGCATCACCTACTGATGGAACTGCAGGTAATGTCTGCTGTGGGCACCCTTCTGTATTCACATAAGTCCCTTCCTTTTCACTGAATGCTGCTGATGGCAAAATGATATTAGCACGATACACACCACAGTCCCCATGGTGCCCCTGATAAACCACAAAGGCATCTTTTGGCACCTTGTCCAAGTTCACATCATCAGCACCCATCAAATATACAAACTTGGCAGACTCAATGCTCTCACTGGATTCTGGTACAAGACCAAGGTCAAGGGCTGCAGCTTGGGCAGCATTAAGAAGCAACACATTGAATCCATTCCAGTCAGGTCGCGCAACATTCCCGTTCTTAGCAATGGTCTCTACAGCAGAAAAAATTGCACTCATGTCTGATCTCTCAAAGATTCCAGCACCAACAATGATTGCTGGGTTTTTGGCATTTAATATTGCCGAGGAAAAGGGATGGCGACCCGTGGCAATTTCAAGAAGAGTTTGCGGACCAGTGCCAAGATGTTCAATGTCATAGTTGAAGTCAGAGGGAGGCCCAATGTAGCCAACCTTAGCATTACTTGCACGAATTGTCTTGCGAATTCTAGCATTCACCATGGCAGCTTCTACTCTTGGCTGGCAGTTCATCAAACATATTGAGATAATGTGTGCAATACCAAGTTTAATATTCACAAATCATAAAAATAAATTATGTATAACTACCAAACTACCTTCCCACTATTCTGTCTTAAATTCTCAAACAGAATACCCCAAATAAGCCTCATAAATACAACAAGCAGATTCCCAATAGAGAGCTTATAGTATTCAAATGTGAAAAATTTACCAAAAAGAAATATGAAAACATAAGAATTGATAATCCATGTGTTTGAGATAAAGTAATGAGAAAATTGAACATTTCAAGACATTACCTGGGTACCAACCAAAAGGAACACATCTGCCTTCTCAAGACCACTGATGCCACTATTCATGATATATCCAGATCGTAGATCAGCATTTGGGTTAGAGCCATTTCCTTCACACCACACATTGTTTGACCCCATTTTATTCAAGAAATCTTTTAGTGCCATCATTGATTCAGCATCAGACAACTTTCCAGCAACTCCAACAATTTCCTCCGGTTTAACCTGGTGTAAGACCTCCGCAACTATAACTAAGGCATCACGCCAGCTCACAACTTTAAAGCGCCCATCAGCACCACGAACCATAGGATCATTTAACCTCTGCCTCTTCAAACCATCATAACAAAACCGAGTCTTATCGGATATCCACTCTTCATTTATGTCCTGAAGAAGGTCAATCCACGGATGAGCATAGAAAACTTATTCCAAAGATGCTTCAAACAATAAAGTAACAATAACATCATTGAAAATTTATATCTTCCTATTAATTCATTCTAATCCTAGTAGAGCAAGAAAGTAGGTTCTCTCAATTGAAGAGCTGTGCCAAATATAATAACATCTGAATAGTACTCGCACTAAGAAAAGCATTAGATTTTTGAAATAAAGCATTCAACTCAAAAGCTTCTATTCAATATCCTTAACAGCAATCCCCACCAAATGACATAATTCTTCTCTTTGAAGGTACAAATCAACTGTAAGTGTGTGGATATTAGTGTATGTCATATTAATTTGAGGATATCTTGCTACCTCTGGAAAAAATTTTATATCCCAATTAACTATAAATGGTTCATCATAGTTTTATCATTTGAAAAAAAAAACGAGCAGTTCATTGATAGCCTAATGCTGTCATCAGTAACAAAATCCACACAAGAACTTGATCAGAGAGTATAACATAATCAAACATAGTCATTATCTAAACACTGTCCTGACCATTCAAAAAGGAAAAAAAATCAATGTATGTAGCTTCTCCTGTTGTTTGCACACAGGAAACTGAATTTAGATAGCAGTGATTTGATGATTTGACCAACAAAACCAAGAAATAACAAATCGTTTAAAATGAATTGTATCTAAGTATACCTCATTTAACCGTGGAAGAATGCGCATGACCTCTGGACCTCTGCTGTCAATCCGAATGTTGGATCCAACTGCATCTGTAACATCAATACTCTCTGTCCCTTTCAACTCCCAATTTCGGGCTCTAAATGCAAAAGGTTTTGAGGTAAGGGCTCCAACAGGACAGATATCTATGACATTTCCAGATAGTTCACTTGTCATGAGTTTTTCAACATAAGTCCCAATTTCTTCACCACTGCCACGACCTAACATACCAAGATCCTGGACGCCAGCAATTTCTGTTGCAAACCTGACACACCTGTTGGACCCAAAATAAATTACAAAACAAATAAGATTAGGTCCAAAGATTGTTTTATGCATTGCATAGACTAGACTAAAAACACTACTTAAATCAAAACACAAAATTTTACATTTTTTATAAACAAAATAAAAAATCTAACTAGTAGGCTTCTCAATTTTATTAGCATATCTAGATGTGGTAAAAATATTTTTCATAAGATTTCCCAACATGAATACTATCCCAATTACAGTCTCTCAAAAAATGCAAAAGGTTTATATCAAAACATGTCAATATAAGAACATAAGGGAATTAGAACCTCAGCCAAGCTTGCAAGTGAAATCATAAACCATCATGATCATCTCATTATAACATAACTAAAGATTTGACTTCTATGAACGACGATATAGCACAAAATCCCATTTGACCACACTAACACTTATGGAAGAGCAAAAAACACCAAATCCTAATCCCTAACAAGTCAACAATCAGATGCAACATAAAATTGAAGTGGAATAATTACATAGTATGATGCAATATAAAATTGAAGTGGAATAATTACAGAGCATATTATTTATGAATACAAGCCTGACATAGATCAAAGAAAAAAAATTACGGAAATCAGAAAATAAATGTTTATCCAAGGAATCAAACCTATGATGAGACGGAAAAAGCAATATAAATAATAAGAACAAACTTGAGAAAAGGCAAACATTTATAAAGAACGGAAAAAAGTTAAATTTCAAAATATTGGATTTCTGTACAAGAACAATTACAAGAATCAAAACAGCATTTGTTAAGTAAATATAGAGACAAATATAGAGCATGAGAATAGTGAACAAGCACGCAGAGGTCATATTTTGACAAAAGAACTCCACATTGCTCTTCAAGAAGAACAAAGCATATAACATTTCTAATGGTGTTAATAAGAAATACAAAAACTATTTCAAAACTTTCATCTATATGTAACACCTTAAGAATATATACACACAGAACTAAATTTAAGAATGACATCCACTATGTATTCAATGAAATGGAGAAACAATCGTCAACAGCGTATGATTGCTAAAACAGACATGAGATACTGATCAACTTCTAATTAATTGTTTAACTCCATCAATGGTTTATTCTTGCTCAGGGATTAGTGGAGTTCTTAGTTTTTCACTACAAAAAAGATGTTAAAGAATGTTGTACTAAATCAATTCCAAAAGGTGCAGCAAAAGATTGGTAATAATTGGTTCAGCATGCAGTTTTGGTAATTTGATGAGGAGAAAACAAGAGTTTTGTACTCTTTACCAAAAAACAAATTTTAGCACTAAAACATCGGATTCATTTATAAAAAATGAGAAACAAAATTACTCTCCCGACCTTGTGCATTGAATACACCGAGTCATCACAGTCTTCACCAAGGGACCAAGATTCTTATCAACCACAGATCGCTTCATTTCAGTAAACCTGCCACGATCAGATCCAAATGCCATAGACTGATCCTGAAGATCACATTCTCCACCCTGATCACAAATTGGACAATCCAATGGATGATTCATGAGCAAAAACTCCATCACCCCTTCCCGTGCCTTCTTTGCCACAGGTGTGTCTGTCTTAATCTTCATCCCTAAAATGCAAAACTCCCATAGATCAGTATCACTGGGATAAAAAAAAATGAACTAATTGAAATGCAAAGAATATAAAGATTGTTAGATTGGAGAACATTAAAATTCAAATCAACAAATTACAAACTCTTAGCCAACAGAATGTGATGAGGGGTTAAACGAAGGATGTAACAGTTTCAAAATACGACAGAAATTTCCTAATTAAAAGTTTAACTACAGGTCATAATAATCAAAAGGGGTAAAGGAAAAAAAAGAGTTAGCCATATACAGCATACACAAAATTAGACCTGAAAGAGATGTACTACATAAGTTCAATAGGTTTTTGTTTAAAGTAGCAATTGATCAAAAATATCCAGAACGCTATAATAGTCAACCCCAAGCCCTAGGCAAAAAAAACATGTATAAATAATAAACCAAACAAATAATAATGGACACTATCAGACTGGCAAGGCCTAGAACCAAATAAACGTGCAAGTCAAAAAATTAGAGAGTAAGAACTGATAAATGCAAAAACTTCTATATTGATAGTCAAATTAAACCAACCAGGAAAAAAAAATCTCACAAGAGATGAAACAAAAGAAAATCAGAATTCAATTAAATAATGGCAAATAATAATTTCAAAAATGGAATCAAACTTGAATAAACAGTCAGATTATGACCTGTAGGAGGGAAGAATAAGTTAGAAGCCTAACCAGGAAGGGCTGGCATGGCACAAGAGGCCACAGGCTTAGGAGACTTCTCAACCTCAACTAGGCACATACGGCAGTTGCCGGCAATGGAGAGACGACTATGGTAGCAAAAGCGAGGAATGTCGACACTGGCGACTTCACAGGCTTGCAATACGGTCATTCCCTTGGGAATTTTGACAGGGTAACCATCAACGAAGACCTCGATCGCATCATCGGGATTAGGGAAGTGAACACGGGCACCAGCCACAGGGGTTCGAGGAGGAAGATCTGGAGTAGGCTCAGGTGAGGCGGCGGCAGCTTCAGGGGATTGAAGCTCGGGCTTGGTGACTATGGAGCGAAAAAGGAAGAGGTTTCTAGGGTTAGTATGGGGTCTGATGACCCTTGAAGCTAAGAACCCTAGACTCATTTCTTTAGTTATCTATAACAATTCAGCTTCTGTAGGATAATTGAAGAAATCTGTAGAGAACTCTATGCCTGTTATGAAGATCTGAAGGAGAAGGCTGATGGAGCTCTCTGTAGGCGTGTGCCCGCATTACTCCACTCCACAAGAATGGATGGGTCGGTTCAATTTCGGTTGTGACCGACCCGTTTTTGTTTGTCAGTTGTTAATTGACCGACTCGGTTTTTAAATAAATAAATTGGTAATTTACATCTTGAAACTAATATACGAACGAGGCATAAAAGTTCCAAATATTTATTATGTTTCATCATTTATTCCTAAAAATATTTTTTACCCTTAAATTTTTAAAAAATATAATTTTTTTCTCTTAAATACTAATATATTACATATCTTGTGAGCATTTGGTATGGCAATAATACTGATATGGTATGATGATATATCAATATTATTTACAGAAAGTTATATCTTTATAAAATACAAAATGGTAGTAATATAAAATAAAAACTGAATTTATGAGGTAAACTGAACAAAAAATTATTTTAGGTGACTAAATAGCGAAATGAACGGATATTATTCAATCCTAGAAATTATTATATGACCATCAATGTTATGAATCTAGATAGAGCTGCTGATTAATATTATTGTGACATACTAATAATATATTTTGGGAATATTTAAAATCATACAAAAGCAGTTTGAATTAGTTCCTGTTTTGTATTCAGCCCAATCACTCTTTGCTTTAGTATACATTGATAATTTTGAATTGTCAAAGTATTAATATAGACTATATGGGATAACAACAGGTATATATTTTAAGGTACTTGATCTAATACTGGATATGGATATCATTTTATTATCCGTGACGAATTTGAATAGAATGCACATTTAATATTGCTATCCAAATCTAACTATACAATTATATAATTTTAATTACATTGTATTAAATTTTATTATTTAATATTTGAGTTTAATTTTTATTTACTTTTTTAATTTAGTTATATAATCTTTTTCAGATATTTATTTAATTTTAAAATTGCATAATGTTATATTTAGTATTTAATTTATTAAACTTGTATACATTTAATTGATCGGATTTAAAAACGGATGTAGGATTTTCACAGATAATCATCCCTAAAAGTCTAGGGAATTTTATAGAAATACCAAAAAAATGATACATATTTACATTTTTACGGGCGCTTAAAGTTTTTTTCAATTTTATATAAAATAATTTTTAAAATTATAATAATAATTAAATTTTAAAATTACTCCAAAATATGCTCATTCGGTATATTTTCAGCATACTTTTGGTATACATTGGAGCTATGTTAGTTCAATTTTCACCATAAAATAACAAAAGAACAAGAACAATTAAATTAGTAAAGAACAAGAACGAAAAGAATATAATTCAATCAAAATTCAAAATAATTTGATATACAATTCATAATACCTTGGGATACTTTGATTATACCTTAGAAATTCTCAAGAAATTTTTCGGAAATAGCTTTGATATATTTTGTAAATATTTTTAATATATTTTTAAGAATTTCATGGGGATATCTCAAATATACTTTTAAGATATTTTGAATATATTTTAGAAATTTTTTAAAAATTTTCTTAAAAAATCTTAAATATATCTGGAAAATAATATGGTATATACCTTTTGGAAATTCTACGACTCAGTATACTTTTGGCAGGCAATTTCAACCCAAAATAACCCTCTTAAAAAAAATGGATATGTTTACAAAACCATCAAATAGCCTTTGTAGTGACTCTGAGCTGCATCTTACGATAAGGTTGACCAGTTTAGCACTTAAATAATCACTCAATTTTGCCTAATCGCTCAATCATTGCTACTGTGACGTCACCTCCGTTGATTCGTAACCTCACTGACATTAGAGCCATGACGCGACTGCTCTACTAGTGCATTGCAATAAAAAAATTCCCTGTTGGCTCGCCAATGGAAGCAGCAACCTAACCTCACTGACATTAGAGCCATGACGCGACTGCTCCACTATTGCAATAAACAATTCCCTGTTGGCTCGCCAATGGAAGCAACAACCTAACCCCACCAACATAAGACCGCCAAAGGATTGAGATTAAGTAAGTTGAGAAAGAAAAACACCTGATATGTCACCTTCTCCAAATGCAAGAACGATATTTGCAAGAAAGCCAGCGAGCTCTCAGCTTTATGCAGCGCTGATGTCGCCGTCATTCTCTTTTCGAAAAACTGAAAAGTGTTCTATTGTGGCAATCCAAACAATGTGGACAATATTCTTAAACGATATTTAGCCAATTCGGAGGAGGTTGAGGTTGAAGACAAGGTTTCATTGGAAAGTAAGTACACTAAGAAAGAACATGAGCATTTGGATGCTCTTAGACGGTTGGAAGAGATGAAAAGAATCCTAAAAATGACTGAGAATCAAAGAAGCATGAAGAATAAGGGATTTTGGTGAAATCTACCGATTGAAAACATGAAGAAGAAAAAAACAATATGAAAAAATAGAAAACTAGAAATAAATAAATAAAAAAAAAAACATATATTTCGGCAAACCATGTGTGTGCAAGCTCGTATGCTTGTGACCGCAAGGAAAGAACGGTGACACATGACATAGGGCTAGTTTTGTCTTTTCAAAAAATAAATAAATAAATACTTTTTAAAAAAATTAATAATGCATCACATATCCTTCAAAAGAAACTAGTAAGATACATGCGCTTCACGCATAATGAATAAGAAATTTAATTCAATCCGAACTATAATTGTATAAACTTAAGAGAATTAAAATAAGTAAAAAATTAATAACTATTTAAATAATAAAAAATTTAGTAAATTCAAAAAAAATTTCAAGTTATATTTATTGTGATTTTTTTAATAATAAAACTGTTTAATAATTCAGGTACAGCTTTTGAAAATCGGAATTCAAATTTAATAGAATTTTTTAAAAATTCAATCAAGAAAATCAGAAATTGAAAATTACAAAGTACAAAATAAATAAATGTTTATTCAAAGCATTACATATAATGTATTTCATAGAAATAGATGGGACAAATAGAAGAAAATAGGGAGAGCAGAATGACAGTTAAAGTAAGGTGCAAGAAAAAAATTCTAGAGAAAAATTTAAATGAAAAAAAAAATTGTATAATTTTTTTATGAAGAGTTATATCCATTAGCGAAAATCACTTGTTAAAATTCTTCAAATAAATATATAATTTATTGATATGTTAAAAATATAGATATACAATTTATTGATGTATTAAAATTAAAATTTTGTTAAATAGGCCTGAGGTATAGGAAGAGGAGAGAGATAGAGAAGGGGAATCGGGATTTTTTTTTTATCTCTATTCCTTGGGTTTTGTGATTAATTAATAGGTATGGAGATATTTGGAGCCTTGCAAATTGTAGAGAGAGAAATAAAAAATAAAAAATTATATTAACTATTATATTTTATAATTTTATAAGAATTAAGAAATTATTAATTAGTCTTAAATTTTAAAAAATTAAATAGTTAAATCTAAATTATTTTTATATTAAAATATTTAAAATTATTGAGAAAGAAAATAAATAAAAAAATATATAGTTATTTAATCTAAGTCTATAATAAATGAATTTAAAATTATATATAATATTAAAAATAAAATTTAAATAAAAATTTAAATCTTTTGATTATATAAAAGTAATATATAAATGATATTTCAAATGGAATGAGTAAAAGAGTTGAAAAAGTGGTGATGGTTAGCAAAACAACTCAAAGTATCTAGTTACACTCTCACATTGGGTAATTACAATACTCAGGTTAAATGAATAAGTGGAAATAGAAAACCAACTGCAAAAACTCTGATCTATTTAATTGTTTGAATGGCTAGTGAAATAAGAATATTTAATTTATGGTGAGTATAGTTATATTTTAGGCTAAATTACTGAAAAAGAAAATCTGAATTTTTAGAATTGTATATATATTTTTAATTTTTTTCAATTAAATAAATAAACTTTTGATATTTTATCAATTAAGATATTTCGTCAAATTTAGTAGAATAAATTGTTGTCGTGTCTGAACTTTCTTACAAGTAAATTGTTTAGTTAATATTATTACTATTGAATATTAACATTATTATGTATGTAAGCACACAAAATATCTATGAAATATTAATAAATCAATTATTTAGTTAGGAAAAAAATATCATTGCAAGAAAGTTTAGACAATTCACAATTTTTTTTTTTTTTGCTAAATTGACTGAAATATTTAAATTGATAAAATATTAAAAATTTGTTCATTTAATTGAAAAAATTAAAAATACATATTATTTTGATACAAATATGAAAGTTTAGATTTTTTTTTTAATTTAGCCTATTATTTTGCTTTTAGTTTTTTGTACTTATTATTTCATGTTTGGTTGCTAACAGATTGGAGAGTTTTTATCCCAATTTTTCCAATCAGCTTTTTGTATTTTGTTTCTTCTTTCTTTTTTCAGGGTAGTTGAAACAATTGGGAAACTATCTGTTAAGAAAATGAACACTGTCAGGATTGTATTAAACTATATATATATATATATACCGTTGAAGATAACAATTACGAAAATTGATGTTTAAATATACTGTCTTGCACTAATAATCGCAGTGAGTAAAAATTCTAAATTCTTATAAAAAAAATCATTACATTGTATATAAAACTTCAGAAAATTCACACAAAAACATCTCAAGCATATAAAAATCTTATGATTTATTACACTAATATTTCATACAATATGAGGCGCATTATTAAGTTTTTAAAAATTTATTACTAGTTATAATTTGTTAAAACTTCAGTAAGATTATTAATATTTTGTTCTTTCAAAAATAACACTGCTAAATTTAAAATTTATTTTTAAAATTTATCAATTTTAATAGAATTTAAGATACCTATACTCAATCCCGTATATTTAATCGAAATTCCAAATAAATTCTCACCAAACTAAATTTTATAGTAAATAAATTCCCAAAAAATAAAAAATTATGTTATTCAATTTTACCAAACACGGCCTATGCCCCTGAACATTACCACAAAACATTTTGCAACGCAAAACTTCAAACTTGCTCTAAATTGTAATCAACCGTACCAATTCATTTCCTAGCTTTGAATAATGCAGGATCCCGGCAACTAGTTCAAAATAACATCTTCAATAATGCATCCAATATTATATATACTATATCTGCACCGTGCATTAAAAAATCTTACAAGAAATAAACTTTTTCAATCCCGTTTCAAGGCCTTTGCTATAAAGGATCTTGTAATTACTATTGCAAAGTAAGCAATGATGGTGACGGCAATACCTCCAAGCAACACAAGACGATCAAAAGTCGCATCCTGAACTTTGTACACTCGAAGCCCTATTGCATCCCAATTGCTCTCTGTCCACACAGGGTCGACCATTCCCACGGGATCAGAGGAATTCGATGGCAGAACAATCCAAGTTCCAGATTCGTACTTCAATCGGGTTGAATATGCAGGTACATACCTGGAACAAAGAACAGACAAGTCACAGGAAAATGCAATGAGGTCATTAGAAGATGTGCACACAATCCCCATGCTAGTCATCTATCAGTCTCGTTATGTTCACACTTAAATTATTCATTGTTTTGATGAAGGTATGGGGGACTGCTTCTTCACCTACGAAGAAGTACATCATGAAGATGCAGCTGCATAGCGCATACTAAGCAGGCAGCCCAAGCAATTCTCAATTGAGGAAATATTTAGTGCCCAATAAGAAGATTAACATATTTCAAGCTAAGAAGCACATGATCTCGTTGACTGCCATGATAGCTTCGCAATGGAGTTGACAGTCCTGAACAATCAAAATGCCCGAAACAAGCTGACCCAATAAATAACCCACCTGATCCACACTGATTACCACCTCTACTTTGCACCACAGCTCATACATAAAATGGAATCAAGATTTTCTTTGGACATGCAAATTATAAATGAGGCAGCTTGAGTAAATATTCCATGTATGGGATTATGTCAAGCACACAATTGCTAAGATGCAGTTGCAAATTGATATTGTAAGACATGCTTATTCAGGGTATGGCACTGATTACCTTTCTAATTTAGAAGTTTTGGCCAGTTAATTACCTCGTAGTAGAAATAACACAAACTCCTTTTCCATTTGTTTCTGCCCTAATGCAAACCCCACCATCTTTAACACAATCATTTGAGCAATTGGACCTGTTATTCTCCTTTGGAATAGAAGTTCTATCAGCCAAAAAGTTCCATATAAACCTGGAAATATCATCAACGTAGCCAAGATATGGAGTTGATGAAGGTTCTCCAATAATAACACCAACATAATGACTTGGGCATGTAGCAGTTGGTGATATATAATTTTTCACTAGTTCACAAGATAAACCAGGGTCACAGTCCAACAGACAACCCATCAGTTCTTCAACTAGAGAGGCATTCACATTGATAGCACTTAGAACCAAATTGCTTAAATTTTTGCTGCCACTGGCAAGAATATATAAGCTGCGAGCAATAAGAGAAGCAGCTGCCACAATAGCTGAAGAGTTTATATTTGCTGCATTTTAACCAAATTAAGAAATGTTAAACGCACCCCAGATGAATCATATCTTTTTCTTGTAGAAAGGAGAAGCGAGAGGAAGGGAGAGGAATCCAGTAAGTATTTGAATGAACTCACTCATATGATCAAGATGGCTATGGAAGAACTTGTTTGCAAAAGCAGAATCAAAATCTTCCAAGACAATCCCAGTAGTTGATGAGTTCTGCTAAGAGAAAATAAATTATAATAACAATGATTCCTACAATTTCTGAAAGCAACACAGCAAATCATTATTCTTGCGTGATAAGATGGTCTTCAAATTGACTTACAACAAGAAAAATGCAACGTTGAGACAGGACTTTCAATTTGACATTACAATAAAAAAGAAAAAAAAAAATGCAAGGCTACAGGACTTTCAATTTGACATTACAACGAAAGGAAAAAATGCAAGCCTAAGGCAATCATAAAATATAGCACCAGCCTACTGCTTGAAAGCCAAACCTTGGATGCCAAAATACTAATTGTGTTGAGAAGGGGGGAAAAATCCAAGATGAAGAACAAGTCTTCCGAACTGATTCCTCCCCCTTTTTTATCTTGTATAATCAATAGAACATTTTCTTTATCTATTTTGTTTTGTTTAAAAAGAAGCATCATTATAAGCAGGAAGATGTGAAAGCAAGAGAAATACTCAAACTACATTAGATATCTAAAAAGGATCAAAGAAAAAAAAAAATGTAAATTCAGTCGTAGCTCAAAAACCCAAGTTAAGCTATACAACTGTAGTTCAACTCCTCAATCTCTCTCCATCCAAATGCTTCCACATGAAGAGTAATGGCTTCAGTAATTAAACTTTGTAGGTTAGTAGACTCTCCTCCCAGTAGCTGATGGCTCAAACTAAGACTTTCGAATGACCCTCCAAATCTCAAGTAACAAAAAACTTAATGGTCATAGTTCCTAGCAACTCAGCAATGCAATAGAAGATTCTGATGTGCCGCCTCATTATTCTATTAGATACAGGAACTCATTCATTATTTCCGTTTAAAATATCACCTATATTCCAAATCCTACGCTGAAAATGCTCTTGAAAGGAAGAAAGCAATCACAGGAGTTTTTTTTATCTTTCATATACACTTCCAAAGAATATTCTTGCCCATGTTGCATTGCAATATCCTTTAACAGAAGTTCGGATGACACCTAATCCCTTGCAAATTTAAAGTATTAGAGGTTCTTTCACATACAACACCAATTCATAATAACTTGACATGGTCTTCTCTATTCATAAAAGTTCTTCCACATATAACACCAATTCATAATAACTGAATTGCTCCTTCCATGATGATACTCAAAAATAAGACAGAACACAGAGACACCAATAAAAAAATGACAAAACACTTCAATTTAATGCTACTAACCTTTCTCAGAAATGACATCAATGATGATGGTGGAATCCCAGGATTTGAAGTGCTAGCCATTGTGACCGTAACATTATATGATTCAAGTGATTGTTGAGCATGTTTGAAGGCATTCAGCATTTCATTTGTCGCTGAAGAAACCTACAATTATATCACTAAGTTAAATAATCTGGAAAAATTTACTGCTTATCAGCTCATGATGAGGTCAAACATACTTGCACACACATTTAGAAAGTCAAGAATCTATGACATTTTAAGCAAAATAGAGCTAAGAAATAAAATATTTTAGTAAGAAGGAACATATACCAACAGTAATCCAACAGGATCATAAGAAAGGACCACAACTAGGACAGAGCAAAATCCAACCCCACTCGATTTACCCAACAGAACCAATAATCAGGTTCACTTCCTTTTTTCAGGTTGATCAATTCAGGTTCAGGTAGGCTTTTTTTAAGAGATGAGGTTTGGCATTTTGATTTGGTAAAGTTGGTTCTTCATTATTTGACTCAAACCTGACCAACCTGAACTGAACCGAACTGAAAATTTCAATTTGGGTTGGGTTTGACCAGATCTGACCATTGCAGATCACTAACCACAACATTTGCACCTTTGATGAATGATAATAAGATCCAAATGACAACATAATGGTATTAGCATTTGAGCTCAAGCAAGAGAATAGAAAACATATTCCATTTAATAAATTTAATCTATTATTGCAATAGCTAGCATGCCAAATATATCATCTTAACCAAGATTTGGGATGTCAAAAGAGGAAAGTAACCAATTACAGTCTTTAAGATCTAAATTGACTTTTATTTGTCATATTACTGAATACTGAATTCGTAGATCCAAATCATAATTATTAAAGGCGCAAGCATAAGCGCAATCCTGATAGAGGAAAGGTGCAAAAAAAGGTGTTGAACTTCGTAATGTAAGGCAATTGTGCTAATGTAATAGAACTAATAAAATCATAACATACAATATGCATAAACTTAGCTTAAATGATCTCTAAATCCAAAAAACAGAAATTAAAATGAAGATACTACAGAAATTTGAAACAATAATCCTAATAGAAGACTTGCCCATAATCAAATTCATCTTCTTCATTATCATTATCATGGCAATCAAATTGATCACGTTCAATATTTACTTCATCTTCTAGATGCACTTCTAGAAAATCAATATCTTCCTCGTATCTAAGTATTAGAGTAGTATTGGCCCTCAAATGAGAAGATATTTGGTGGACATGGCATCTTTTTAATTAATCTTGAATGGTATGCCTTCTTTTCAACTCCACTAGCTCTACAACCTCATCCTACATTGAGTATTAGTCTAACCAATTCAGCTTTTTCTTTTCCCTTTTTTTTTTTTAATTTTTCTGATAATGTATAGATGGAAGCATGGTTTGCCCCTTATCTTGCTCAAATCAATTATATATGTTGCTTGACAGATTAAATTTAAAATAAGAACAATGACATCGAAACAAAAACGATATTAAAAAGGCGTGCTATTTCTCTGCCCTGAATCTGACCTTAGGTGCAAGTGTTAAAGCCAGGTGTGTGCCTCATGACATAACCCACCTTCAAGCTAAGGCGCTGAGACTAAAGCCAATTGAACCTTGATCCTGAGATACATGTGTAATAACTATGATCTAAAATATTGCATGAAAGGATCCCAATACTTTAGCCAAGATAATTTCTAACTGCTTGTATCGTTGAGTAGCAAAACTAGTTTGACATGACCTTGTCCGAAACAAGAAGAAAAAACCCCACATAAAATTTGCATATAGAGCTGTTAATTTTCAACACGACACCATTAAACGATACAACACGATACAGACTTTTTCACAATATGATACGAACATGCCTAACCTGTTTATGACACAATTAGACACGTTTAAAAATATATAAAATATTTAATAAATTTTATACAACACGAAACATGTTTAAACGATTATACAACATAAAAAGATACGTTTAAATCATTCTATGACATGAAATGACACGTTTAAATGACATGCATATACATTTAAGTATATAAATTTATAAACGGTCAAACAATTGCACAACATGAAAACGACACATTTAAATAACACGAATAGTAACATGACACGACACGACACGAATTGTCAACTCTATTTGCATATAATAATATGTGGCACATATTGGAAATAAAATAAGTGAAGGACATTTAAGATAGTATAGGCATGTACTATGTAGACGCTAGATGCCCCAGTTTGAAGATGCAATAGATTAATTGTAGTAGGAAGGGAAAAGGGTAAAGATAGGCCTAGGATCATTTGGAGTGAAATAGTGGCTAAGGATCTACAATATCTTTGATATTGAGGCAGACCTTGCTTTGGACAATGGAATTTGGAAACAAAGAATCATATAGATGACCCCATCTAGCATGGGAATAAGGTTTATTTGTTGTTGTTGTAGCTGATCCTCCAATAATTTGTAGTCTCTTGTAAAAAGTTTTAGTTGATGAGTAATATTAAATATCAAAATCTGGATAGCTAACCACTATAACCATCAAAATCTACTAGCACATTCAAGTGTCATTTACCAAAAAAAATGACTAATCATTACCTTCATATATTCATGATATATGTAACAATATAGTCAATCCATAATATATATATAAGAACACAAAAAGAAGGAAAGGAAATACAGCAATTTGAAGGCAATTAGTAGAAAAATAGATAAGGAATTCGCACCCCAACTGTGTGAGCGAAAAAAGTGTTATTCCCTCCGCTGAAGCCCTTCCCAACAGATCCAATTTCAATTACCTATGCAGAGTAGAAACTCTTGAGATGTTAAAACATAAATAAATTGATTAAGCTTCTAATAAGTCACAACAAAACCAATAATATACTTCACATGACACCAAAAGAAACTGTGGAACTGTAACATGAAGATAAACACAGCTGTACCACATGAATCAATCTTCTTTCAACAATTGTGTTTTTAGTTATTGCATTTGTTTGAACAAGTGCCTGTTTGGGCATGTATAGCAACGTGAATAATGCTAACAACAAATGATAAACAGCAATGCTCTGATAAGCTCCTAAGGCAATGCTAGAGTGTGGATTGATGTAGGATGGTTGTGGTGAGAGTTATTCTAGATTGTTCAATTTGATAATTATAGGGATTATTAGAGTTTGTTAGAATAAATAAGGGTAGGATGTGTTAGGTGGGATCATGCTGAATATTTGCTGGGTTTAGTAGTGTTTGGGAGAGAGCAAGCCTCTCAAAAGCTTGTAACCTTTCATTTTCTAGTTGAATTTCATATTTCCTTTGGTTTTCTTGCTGAATACTAGTTGGTTCCTATCAATTGATATCAAAGCATGTTATCCATGGAGAAGAATTAAGCGCATAAATTGGAGGAATTAGTGACTATGGGTAACACCATTAAAGAACTTCTAAGCTTTATGCAGAGAAGTTTTGATAAGATGACAATGCATTTGGACAAGGCTATCAAAGCGTGTAGAGAATTGAAAGAGGAATTATGGGAGCAACAGCAGAGATCAATCGAGGCCGAGCTTCCTTTGCTGCACGCCGAAGCTACTGGAATCACTGTTTGATAGATCTCCACTCAATAGCCTAAACTGAAGTAGCTTCAAATTCATCACATTCTAGAATTGGATCGTGTGAGTGCAGGTTCTCTCTTCAAATCACACACTCACCGCTGGCAGTGCTCGATTCAACTCCTTCCCACTTCAACGAGCACATTGGTTGTACCAAAGGAGTGGTTGTTGTTCTTATTTACAATCCAAGTGGCAGATTTTGCTGGACCGTGTTCCTTCCTATTGAGAGCTTTGGTATAGGCAACTGAAGAAATTATTCTCATGGCGAGTTCTCAAGAAGAAGAGTCATGAGAATTTGTTTCCGATTGATGTTATTACTAAGTACGAGGATGGCCAGACGAAGGATTATGATAGGACACTGGTTTCGGCTGCAAGAAAGGGATTGAAGTTTGATGATGAGACTGTTAACAAAGAGGAGATTCAATTCAAGAAAAAGAAGTTCAAAGATTTAATCAACGAGCAGGACTGTGCTACTACCATGCTTGTTCTCGCACGACACTCTGTTGCAAGTGATTATGATGTGAAGGCTAGTGGCCCATTTAGGACTATCATGCTTGCAGCTGAACTGGCCCAAGGGGCCAACTATGGGCTTAAGTTTGCTATAAAACTTTTTGAACCCACTAAGAAGCAAATCTTTTTTCTCAACAACAATCACTTCTATCAGCAGGGCAGTAATGTTGTTAAATATGGGTTCTCTCTCATCTTACCTTTTCTTCTAGATCTGAGTTCCTCTTCTATCTCTTCTCACTTCTCCCATCTTTACTCTGCATGCAAACTCCATTAGCAATTCGAGTTCTATTTTGTTTCTGGCTCTAGGGTTTCGGTGTTCTTATCCAGCAACCGATTTGATAGTGCAATCGCCTATGCCGAAGGAAGAATCATGTTTCCTCAGATAGCTCGTCCTTTCAACAATGTTAGGTTCTACGGTTGTGAGCTTCTCTTACTTTTCCAGCCAATCGACTTCCTCCGCGACTTTGATATCGACTCCTTCAAGGATGCTGCAGTTGATTCAACACTGATCTTTCCTCTCTAGATATATACTGTCGAAGATGACCAGTTCTCTCAGTCAATGTTCCAATTTCATCTTTGCTCTACTCAATCATAGGAGGAAGAGTCTCAATTTTCTATCCTGCACAGATCAGGATGGGTACTAGCTTGTAGAAGGTCATTGGTTTTTCCAACGAGAGTCCACTTAAGATAAGTGATGTGAGCAATGCACAGAAGGTGTTCGATGAAATTATTCTCTGTTCTTGATTGTGTTCAAAATGGCTTGGTAGATCCTATTCATACCTTAACTGATGCTCCTACCAATCCCTTGTATAAGCCATTTATTGTTGCTGGTGAAAGAACTTATTGACAAAGGGCAGCCAACCAGCTCTTCTAGTTGAGTCACAGGTACATGTTCAGCCTGCTCTTGTGAATCCGGAACTTCTAGGCATTGCACTTGGAAATGGTGCCCATTCACTCTTCAATTTAAAGAAGTTTACAACTCTCGGGACAAGAAAGAATGATATTGTTATCTTTAGCATCATTTTTGGCTTATGGGATGCTGACCCAATTTATGAATGGGTAGGAGCTGGCATAACAAGTGTCAATTTAACAACAATGATCATGGCCTATCAGTTTGACATCAAACAGTCAGGCAAGCTATCAGAATTCAAACCTTTTCTGCTCTACTTCAAGACTATCACCTTGAGGACAAGGTAAATTTTTTTTTGGGGGGGGGGGGGGGGGGGAGTAATGATAAGCTCCCAAGGCAATGCTAGTGTGGATTGATGTAGGATGGTTGTGATGTAGGATGGTTGTGGTGAGGGTTATTATAGATTGTTCAGTTTGTTAAGGGATATTATAGAGATTATGTCAAGTTTGTTAGTATATGTAAGGGTAGGATGTGTGAGGTGGGATCACGTTGAATATTTGCTAGGTTTAGTAGTGTTTGGGAAAAAGGAAGCCTCTTGAAAGCTTGTAACCTTTCATTTTCTAGTTCAATTTCAGATTTCCTTTGGTTTTCTTGCTGAATACTAGTTGGTTCCTATCAGTTCCTGTTCAAGTAACTCAGAAATTAACAAGAGCAAGAAAGAAGAAATAGGCCAGAAAAAAATGAATTCACCCATTCCATTCATAACTCTGGTTTTCAAATAGAAATGCAAAGAATAGAAGACTACCGTCTCTATTGAAGAGTCACTAAGGCCAGTAACAGCTTCTGACTGTGAATCAAGTTCAAGCAAAAACCTCCTGCTCCCAAGATAGCCCCATGCCTCTCCAGTAAAAACTGAAAAAACAAGCTGTGCCAACATTATGAACTATCAGCAAACTTTCTTCAAGGAATAGCAGTTAAAACCACCAAAAATAAATAAATAAGTAAATAATAAAGGGCATACAGTGCACAAAACCTCCAGCATTATGCACCTTAAGAAGGGGAAAAATGCACACTACCTTTCTTCAAGGCATAGCAATTACAAACCCCCAAAATAAATCAATAGCTAAATAGTAAGGGCATCCAATGCAAAAGACCTCCCACATTATGCACCCTAAGGAGGGAAGAAATGTCACTACCTTTCTGATAAGAACAGAACAGTACAAGCAATAGCCAAATGAATTAGCTATTTTGATTTCATGGAAATGGAAGATAGTTACAAGCAATTTGAGAGTGCCTGTTCTCTCCAAAGTCACAAGGACTGAATAAACAAAATTCTCTCTCCCCCTCACAAGGAATAGACCCTTATTTATATAACACTACTCAAGGTAACAACCTCAACAAACTATTTACAGATTCTCCTCACTACCCCTCCCCAACCAGCTCAGCAAGCACAAGACAAAACAGTAACAAAGCAATTGTATATTAACCCAAACCAACAGTAGCAGCCCATTAGCAGTAGAGCCCAACACAAATCACTGATTCCATTTTCTTCTAGTACAAGTATACCGGACTGGAGGCTTATCATTGCTTTCCCCCCCAAACTCGGACCTTGACCTCAAGGTCAAATTGCGGAAATTGATTGCACATAATCGACAAAATAGTGGTAGTGGTGGATTCAAGAGATTGACAGAAGCTAAGATGCAATCAAAGAGGGAAAAAGGATTGTGCTTCCACTGCGATGAAAGGTATGTTGCTGGCCACCAATACCGAAACCGAGAGCTACAGGTGCTCCGGATAAATGATGACAAAGTAGAGGAGGGGGCGAGCGACATCACTGAGGTTGAAACGAACATACAAGCGATGGAACAGCCGGAGAGAATGGAGCTATCCCTCAACTCCATGGTGGGTCTAACGTCAACTAATACCATGAAGCTAAAAGGAAGATTGAAAAGGAAAGAGGTGATTGTGCTCATCGACAGTAGAGCATCTCACAATAATATATAGGAAGAGGAGGTGAGTAGGCTCGGATTGACAATAGAGAGTACTCGTGAGTATGGCATCACTCTAGGAACAGGAGAGGAAGTCTATGGTTCGGGAATCTGTAGGCAGGTGCATCTCTCCTTGGGAAATCTGGAAGTGATTGATGATTTCTTTCCCATGCAGTTGGGGAGCTCGAAAGTAATTTTGGGAGTACAATGGTTGGCGACACTAGGTAATTTGCAGATGAACTGGAATACCTTGAGCATGAAATTTTCGGTTAACGGTGTTCTGATTAAGCTACAGGGAGAGCTGAATTTGAGCAAATCCAGCTTATCCTTGAAAGCTATGATGCGAACCGTCCGGAATGAGGGACAAGGAATTTTGTTGGAGTTGGGCAACTTAGTACTAAATTCAGCAGAAGCTACAAGGGGGACCAAAGTTCAAAACACTATGCCTTCAAGGATTGCAACCTTACTACAAGAATATGACTCTATTTTTCACATGCCCATTGGTTTACCTCTAGAAAGAGATAAGGAACATGCCATTGTCCTCAAAGGGGGCACATCTCCTATTAATGTTAGGCCCTACAGATATCCACAGGTATAGAAGGATGAGATTGAAAAATCGGTGGCTGAGATGTTGGCAACGAGCATCATCCGCCCAAGTCAAAGTCCTTTCTCTAGCCCAGTACTATTAGTCAAAAAAGATGGGAGCTGGAGATTTTGTGTCGACTATAGGGCGTTGAACCGAGCCACTATTCCCGACAAGTTTCCTATACCAGTGATTGATGAGCTACTAGACGAACTTTATAGGGTAGTCATATTCACGAAGATTGACCTTAAATCGGGCTATCATCAAATTCGGGTGCATTTTGTTGACATTCATAAAACAGCCTTCCGAACGCACGAAGGTCATTACAAATTCTTAGTGATGCCATTCGGCCTCACAAACGCTCCTTCAACATTCCAAGCGTTAATAAACGAGATATTCAAACCCCATCTCAGCAAGTTCATTCTTGTATTTTTTAACGATATTCTCGTCTACAGTAAGTCGCTTGAGGAGCATGAAGAACATTTGCGGGCAGTCTTAAAAATCCTACATAAACACCAGTTGTACGCTAATGCCAAGAAATGTTTTGCTCAGCAGCAAGTAGAATACTTAGGCCACATCGTCTTAGAGAAAGGGGTATCGGTAGACCCAACCAAGGTACAAGTTGTGGAAGTAGGTTAAAGTAAGATTGCATGGCCATTGATGCAACAACTAAAGAAAGATACTTTCGGTTGGAACTTAGAGGCCAAGGAGGCTTTCAAATAGCTTAAGCAGACCCTGGTGCAATTACCCACCCTTGCTCTGCCTAATTTTCAGAAACCTTTTGAGATAGAAACAGATGCATCAGGCAATGGCTTTGGGTGCAGTCCTCGTGCAAGAACAACGACCAATCACTTTTTTCAGTCAAAAGTTGAGCCAATCCAAGAGACACAAGTCTGTATATGAAAGGGAGCTGATGGCTATGGTTTTTGCGATTCAAAAATGGCGTCCCTATCTTTTAGGGCACAAATTCATTGTACGCACTGACCAAAAGAACCTAAAATATCTCCTGGAACAGCAGATAGTGGAGGGTGAATATCAGAAATGGCTCATTAAGCTGTTGGCAAATGATTTCGACATTCAATATAAAGCTGGGATTGAGAACAAGGCAGTTGATGCCTTATCCAGGGTTGAGTTATATGCGGCAGAGATGGTTAGTTCAGGGAGAGTTGATGTTAGTCAGTTTTTGGAGCATGCTGAAAAGGACCTGTCACTCCAACCTATTAAAACTGCACTCCAGTAGAACCCAACAGTATATTCGGGATATACATTGGTGCAAGGTCGTTTATACCATCGAAACAGGTTAGTTCTTTCCCCTTCCTTTCCTCTTCTCCCACAATTGATTGCTGCATTTCATGGGAGTGAGTTGGGGACCATGCTAGGGTGTTAAAGACCTACCTTCGGCACCTTCGGCTTGCTAAAGAATTTTACTGGAAGGGCATGAAAAAGTGTATTGAGGAGTTTGTGCGAGCGTGTAATGTGTGTCAAAGGAATAAATATCAAGCTCGAGCTCCAGCTGGCCTCTTGCAGCCCTTATCAATACCTGAACGGGTCTGGGAAGATATCACTATTGATTTTGTGGAAGGACTGCCCAAATCAGGCAGAATGGATGTGATCTTAGTTGTGGTGGATCGATTGAGCAAATATGCTCACTTTATTCTACTCAAACATCCGTATACAGCAGTTTCAGTGGCTAAAATCTTCACGTGGGAAATCATACGATTACATGGCATTCCAAGGACTGTCACCTCTGTCCGTGACAAGCTATTCCTCAATAACTTTTGGAAGGAACTGTTTCAGATGCAAGGCACTGCATGGCAAATGAGCACTGCCTTCCACCCCCAAACTGACGGCCAAACAAAGGTCGTAAACCGTGGTTTAGAAGCCTACCTGCAGTGCTTTACGGCAAACACACCTTCTAAATGGGTTGATTGGCTTGCTTGGGCAGAATATAGTTTTAACACCTCCCACCATTCATCTATTAACGCCACCCCATTTCAAGCATTATATGGTCGGGCACCCCCACCTTTAATCAGGAATGAAGCTGGTACAGTTGTGGTTAAGGAAGTTAAGCACCAATTGGCGGCTCAGGATATCATGTTGGAGGACATTAAAGGCCATCTATGTAAGGCCCAGCAGGCTATGCAGCTACAAGCTAATAAACACCGGCGCGATGTCTCCCAGTGCAATCGTGCGACGCATGTAGTGACGCCGGCATAGCAGTGTTCACTCGGAACTAATAAAGACCTAGAGCACAACTAGCCCGCATGAGCGTCGGGCTGCAGAGCACAACTTGCAAGGTATAGGACTTGAATCCCACATCAGAAAACTAAGAAAGTGATGTGGGGTTTTTACGGACTTAGGGCTCTCCAACCTCTTGAGCTAGCTTTTGGGGTGTGGTTCTCCCTAAGTTCATATCACCAAGCTACATCAAAAATGAAGACATGGAATCATGGACGACTCCAAAAAAAGGTACCAACTAAGAGAGGGAATAGGAAGCAAATGTTATTTTCTGAAATCTGCATAAAGGCGTCCATTAAATTTGAACAAGTATGTTCATAATGTGAACTGGTAATCCACTTTGTAGAGACACAAAATTAAAACTAAAGAAGTGAGAATCCAGACAAGCATGAGAAGAACAACTAAACAACTCCATGAATGACAATCTATATGCCAATAGAGGCCCTCGCTAAATGTGACTTATATATGAGAAAATTGTCATAAATAATACCATGATGAAAGAGAACAGATCTCGTAACTACCTGGTTACTAAGATCAGCCAAACCTTCCATGCGAGAGAGCGAATCCACTGCTGCCAGCAGGGAAATCAGTCCCTAAAAATATTCCAAAAATTGTTTGTGCATTGATTTAGGATGATAAAAGATTTTCAAGAAATATAACAACAATCAACTGCACACCAAGGACCAGGACTTACAGAAATAGGAGATTCTGCACCTAAGCTTTTATCACGAAAAAATGAAGCTGAATCCATAGATGCCACTGTTAATATGATAGGCTTCGACTGATTTGATTGTGAAATATTAATTGGTGGGAGTGACGACCAAACACTGCCCTTCACAATGAATATGCACGATTAAATTTAAGCTGAAAACTTAATCCTTTTTTACAACAGAAAGGCAGACTAGACTGTCAGTAAACCACTTGATGCCAAATACTGAATCTCCTTTAGAATCAAATATTGAGTTCATATTGAAAACCAGTAACCTACCAAACCATGAAAAATATAAAACTGCAGCCTTGACATGGATCATCAACAAAACAAATCAAGCTTATGAGAAAAATTAAGTCAAACCCAAGCTGACACAATCTGGGACATGACTGAGCTTGCTACTTAGGGGACATAATCCTTATAAACACAATTGAATTTGGCTGTAGTATCTTTTCATTAGAAATAATATTAAAGCCAGACTGCCGGAGAACATAATAGGTATCTTATATATGGATTATAAACACAAGTCTCCGTGCTAATGAAAAATAGAAGGGCGGGGATCATGCCCAAAGATTGGCCGAATTCTAAACAAAACTAATGATTTCAAAACCAACAAAAATCAGGAAATGAATTTAAAAATAAAAATTAATAAAAAAGAGTCCTAAGAGAATAGAAATTTGACATGACCTACCTGTAACCACCTAAAGGAAGGCAAGCCCCTTCTTTCAAACAAGATTCTGAATCATGAATCCCAGATTTTGTTGTCTGATGAAAAAGAGAAGAGCATCCGAAATAAGGATAAGCACATCATCTGGTTCTAATGTTTAATGAATATCAAAGATGATCACACACTAGACGTGCACAACAAAGTACCTGCATCACCAAATCAAACTCAGCCACATTTGCAGTGTAGGCATTCTTTTTCTTCTCATTCTTCATGGCGGCCTGCATGAATCATGAGATGACTCTGAAATATATTTTTGAAACCATATTTATACAATATATATATATACATATATACATATATATATATATACATATATACATATATATATACATATATACATATATATATATATACATATATACATATATATACATATATATATATATATATTGTAACTTTAAAGAAAATTACTTGGAAAACACTTGATTTGTCATTACAGAATCATAAAATACTTTCATTTTTCAAAAAGCAAGGGCATCTCATCAAATCAAATGTTGGCATCAAGTATGCACCAATTTGGTAATCACTTTTCTTGGTTTCTATAATTTTAATTGGCTATCTATTTAGAATCCTCCATTAGTTAAGACATCACATGCTTAGTAAATTTTCCTCAGAAAAGAGACTGGTTCTCAATTCTCAGGGGTGATCACCAGCAAACTTAGAATAATTAATACCAAGTAATGCAGGAACATTTCTCTGAATAAAAACTATATCTTTTACCTCCTGCATGATCAGACTGCTCTCCTCAGAAAGTAAGAAAACTGGAAAATTATAAGATTTCCACATAATACCAGAACCCTGCAAATAGAAAGTGATGCAACTTCAGCTAGTCATGTAGATGAAACAGAAAATGTGAGTTTACAATCTATTATTAACCAGAACGAAATTCAGTTCAATGACCAGTTTGCAAAAATATTTAAAAGAAAAATGCAGTGCATTTAAAGAAGTGCATTCATGGCATCAAGGACCTCATCCAAAGATGCACCAGCTGGTTCATTCTTTTAATTGTCCCCCTTAGGTTTTTAACCATTTTGTATCAATCCTAAAAAAATAGCTAAAACTCTCATGATATTTAAAGGCACAGTGATTAAAACAAGGGGGCCTCTGAAATTAGCAGTAAAAATCAACCCATACAAGGACAACAAAAAGCTGACCAATAATAGAATAATAACCATAGATTCAGAGCATACCACAGGGTTCCATTCATAGCTGACATTTTTATAAGGTGCAAACTCAACTTCTGGGAATTTTCGAGCAGGAGAGAATCCTGAGATAGGGAAAAGTCCACTTTTAGCACCTAGTAGAATCTGACTTCTAAATACCTCATAGATATATCAAAAGGTCAATAATTGGTAGAAACTTGCAGTTACCTGATAATTTATTTTGAGTGTTGATCCTAGAATCAACTAAAACACCACCAACATTCTTTGCAAAACTTGGATCATTTGATATTCTGAAACAGAATCAGATATCTATCATTATGATTATTAAGGAAATTTTGTTCTCGGAAAAAAAAAGGACTGAGTAAATATTAACTTTACGCCTAAACAACCATAACACAAGCTTAATCCCCACAGGCAATAAATTAACAAATAAGAATAGGTCTTTTGAACATATGTACATTTTAATAGCAGCTAATATAAGAGAAACCCTACAGAGAATCATCTTTTAAGCATTGATCTACACTGTACAAACTGAAATTACTGGTTCATACCCAAGACTCATAAGTTCATGAACAAGGCCATATCGCATTGGTATTGTCTTAAGGAAGTGAGACAAATATTGTGTGACATTGCATTTAGAATCTCCTATTGCCATAACACAGATTCTACATTTTCAGAATACAGCTTAGTGATAAGAAACATTCAAGCAGCTGCATGAAATGCTTCAGGAAGCCAAACTTCTTTCCAACTCAGAGAATATGTTATTGGAATTAGCAATCAAATAATAATTTTTAATAAACAACAAACTGATTATTTTAGAGCAAATATATTTTGTAGCTTTTATTCAGTTCTAGCTGTTTCTCTATGAGCAAGCATTCATGCAGATTAAAGCTATATACAGAATTTTCTTACATTCCAAAAATTAAACATAATCAATGACTTTTCATTGAAAAACATCATCCACACATGCATAATCCATGGCTTACCACTTCCGCAAAACTACTAGGATGATTAATTGCAAAGCTCATCATATATTATCAATAAACGGATATACATGCCTGTAAAAAATTTCTTGAAACTCATCCAATGAAATCAAAACTGCAGATACATGAGGCAGCTCACTAGCATTCCTGAATCTTACAACAGGAGCAACAACCTTGTCTCGTCCTGGATCTAGGAAGCAAAGGGAAAAGAATGGTGCACAAAACAGTAGCTTAAATAATTCTGCAAGAGATAAATTACTTTGACAAAATGGCACAAGCTTTAGAAGCATCTTACTGGCACAACCAATCTCTCCAGAAAGATTTAGTAGTCGTACACAAGGATATCCATCAATAACCATATACATAGCATTCTGGAGATCAGGAACAGACTGCATAGATTTTGAGTCATCTGAAATTCCTCAAACAACAAATAAGGAGAAATTAGCTGCCCATATATAACTCAGAAAGCAAGATAATGAGAATAAATGATGAATCATAATTGACCTCAGGTGGAACAACATATAAAACAAAATATGAATGATAAAGAAATAATGAATGGCAAAATTCCATATTCAGGGATCAGCATTGACCAAGAAAAATTAATGAAAATCAACAAGGATGATTCATATAAAATAGCACATGCTCCCTGACCCACACACAGCCAGACCACAGAATATAGGATCCAAAAATAATGGAAGTAGAACCATACTCTGGCGTCTGATATTTCAACCCGCACACTAACACTAATTAAAATTTCAACTTTCAGGAAGTATAACACCAACTAAGAGATGGAAAGCATTCCTCACTTTGCAAAAATGTGCAATATTACAGAGAAAGAACTACATATATCAACAAATAAATAAAATTCAAAGTACATTTTTCAATTTCCTGATTCATAAAGGGGAAATATACCTTCTAAATCAACCAAATACCCAACAGAAGAACAAATTATAGTCATTAGAGAAAGGAAGGCAAAGAAAATGAGTAAGGGTAAAGAGCTGTTAAAAAGAACTCACCAGAGAAAGAAAGATGTAACTGAAAAATGAATAGCAAAAGAATTATATTAAGAGGAAGCAGCTTCATGGCCATGGCGGATAGTAATTGACGATCTATTGGTCGAAAACAGCAAACCCTAAGTCATAACCATACTGAAATTAAAGCCAAATCTAAAAGGCACCCTTTCTCTTTTCAATTACTTCAGTTGTGTGTAATTTGGAGGAATATATCGCAGGGTTGACTTAAGAATCGAGTTGTGAAATGATTTTTGATATTTCTCAAATGTGAATTGCTTAGGTACGAATAGGAGGGTTCGAGCAAAAGGTGGACCTTCTTGTTTCGTTTGGGTTAATGGGGACTCGATTTTTACACAAACTAGTCCTCTTGTGTTTTCCGCACGCAGCAGACATTGGAAAATTATAGACTAATTAAATTATATATTATATATATTTAATTGTTTTAATTTTATTAATTTAAATAAATAGAATATGTATATATATTATTTAATAATTATATTAATTTATAAATAATATAATAAATTTAATATACATCAGAATTTTTCTATAAAAACTAAGATAAATGGATATAATCATTACTTTTTATATATATATAATGTCATTTTAACATTCTAAATTAAAACTACTATAATTATGTATATTATTTAATGATTAAATTAGTTTATAAATAATATAATAAATTTAATTTATATAAGAATTTATCTGTAAAAACTAAGAGAAATAGACATAATCGTTATATTCTATTTATGTAATGTTTTTTTAACATTATAAATTAACAACTACCACAACCATATTTTAAAGAAAATAAAATTCCCTAATTTGCCTTACCATATCCATACGTATGGACCATATCCTTATTATACTTGTTGTTAAACCCACAAATTAAGAATCGTATTTTGAGGCTACATCTTTTAATTTTAGATTTCTCTCTGGTATATTTTTTGGTATTGAACTAGTAGAGGGTCTATTATTTGAATAAATTGACACTTTTGAAGAAAATGATTGATCCGGTAAAAATGATATTTTTACAGATCCATCATTTCTTTCGATTATACTAGAAGTTTGATTATTTATATTTACCTTTTGTGGTTCTAGAATTTCTGTTAATTCCCAT
>CATIWF010155280.1:0-28529 GCA_949630135.1 Balakata baccata | reverse complement strand
TAATAATAATAATAATAATAATAATAATAATAATAATAATAATAATAATAATAATAATAATAATAATAATAATAATAATAATAATAATGAACAATGTACCAAAAAAAAGGAAAACAAAAAAAACGGAAAACAAGGTGGACTAAAAGTGAAAAAAAAATTGGTCATGCCTTATCTCATTTTCTGCATACCTTTTCTTCTCTCAGCCCCATTCCCATTTTTCCTTCTCTCCACCAGAACTTTCTTCATTTTTCTCTCAAATTTCCAACTATAATCAGACCATATGATCACAAGTCATCCATTATTCTTGTCTTGTTAGTTTTTATTTTAATTAAGGATAGAAGATGGTGATCTTTTACATGAAACTATTTTTGTACCAGAAAGTTAGGCTCCCATTTTCTTCATATTAGACACCGATTATGAGGAAGTTCAAACATCAAAGTTGTAGCTTTATGCCTTAAATTTTTTGGTATATAAATAATTTTGTAAGATTTGGTCTATAGGAAAATATATTGGCATCAAACTAAGACTGGTTCGGGTAAGAACCCTAACTGAATCACTTATTGTTTTGATTCCTTTTCAATATGATAGAGATTGTATTTGAAGAAACTCAAAACATAAAAATTGTATTCCTCTATGTTATCTAGTTGTATAATAAATTTTGTAATCATATTCTTGGTGGATGTTGAGTTATGGTGAAGGGAATCACATCTATTCCTGCTTAGTACCCTGTGCAGGTCCAACTATATTTTTGCCCATTTTGAGTTCCTTAAAGACATACTATGTAATTTATAAAAACACCAAAGTTATAGGTTATGTATTAGATAAAGTTTGGTGAAAATAAAACCTTAATATGTTATGTATTTTGTGATATATAACCTTCAAAATTCAGACTATTCTAGATGTCAACCCTGTTCTCGACCAACCATATGTATCTTACAATTTGAGGACATTAGAGGCGGAATGGATAAGTTTTGAAAATATGAAAAATGTTCCATTTCTCTATATATAAGTTCTTACAAAGTTTCACAAAAATATAACTTACATGTTATAAGTTATGAATTTTTAAAAGTCATGACTTCAAACTGCCTAAAGGTAGAAAATAGAACACACTTTAAAATAGCACCAAAAATTCTAAAATTGTAATATGTTATAATCTTATATATTAAATTTAATTAAAAAGAAGAATCATATAATTTTGATAGAAAAAGTTATAGGCTTAAAAATTCATAAAGGTCACACTGCCACATAGGAAAAATCCTAATTAGTTTATGCATATCAAGTTTATTTAGCTATCAATTGATTAATTATACTTTCAATTAGGCTCAAAGCTTATTGGTGACCCACAAGGAGGAGAAAAAGAATAAGTTAGAAATTAGATATCGAACAAAATGTGAGTTTAATTATCAAATGATTTCTTTAGTACATAATGAATGTTGCTTGCTATGTAAATTATGAAATGACTTCTGATTATGTGTATTATATGATTTCCATGATTTCTTCATGAAAATGAGATGATGATTAATTGTGGACATATTTGTGATATGATTATGTTAAATGTATTTGTTTACTTGTGATTATGGTTATGACATAATTGTGTTAAATGTATTTGTCTAAATTATATAATATAATGGATGGATTGTTGTGCAAAAGATGATACAAATGCAATGGTTAGCCAATGAATTATTGTAAATGCATATACATACAGACTTAAAGGCATTGTGACTAGCTAAATGACATTGTAAAATAAAAGAAGAGACCTATAATCCAATCAAATGTTCAAATGCAAAAGAAAAAGCTAATGGCCTAACAAATGTACAAATGTCACAAATGATTAAGCTAGCTAGCAAATACAAATAATTCACATGTCAAATGTTCACATAGAAACCTGCAGAAATGTCCTTTTAGTTTGGTCACAACAAAAAGAAAATAACAAAGCATAAACATAAGCATAAGCAAATGATAGTGTTTATTTGATTTAATATAATTTATATCTATATAAAATTGATAAGTGGAATGGAATATTAGTGTGTGATGATTATAATTGTTATTATTATTTGTTATTGTGTATTATTGGGTATTTTAGAAAGCATTTAATTTCTTACTGAGTTGCAACTCACCAATTTGCATTATTTTTCAGGTAAAAAGAATAATAGCCCATTTTGAAGTGCATATTAGAAATTATGGATCAAAGGTCACCGGTCGAGTCTCCCTTCTCTCTCTTTCCTTGCATTTCACATGAGTATGCAAGCATATTATCTGTGTTTGAGGTGAATGTATGTGTGTGTGTAAATATAAAGATTGAAATAATATATATAATCAATCTTAAATTCATAACTTAAAAACTTGGACACAATATTTGTTGTATTTCTATATGTGAAATATTATGCAATATGAAATGATAAAAAAAAAATCCGCAATGTGATCACAATCTCATCTTATTCTTATGCCACAAATGTTAAATTGACATGAGAATATATGAATTTTAAATGTATAAGGTGTTACACCCATCCTTCTCTTAGTTGACACTAACTCTTTGAAAAACTTTCCATAAAAAAGTTATTTTACTGTCAACATCAACCGAAAGTAAGTTAATGTCAACTTTAGAAAGCATATTATAAACATAATTGAATTTATCATTCTTTTTATGCTTCCTTTATCGGTTTGGGAAGGGAATAGGTGGCTTGTAAGGCTCGGGAGCCATATACAATTCAGGTCTAGAAAATTCCTCATTTTCATCCTCCTTGATCCCATCTTCAGTTTCTTTGACTTCCTCTCTTAGTGATTCTAGCTCCTGCTCCATATCCTTAATAATATCTACAATAGAAGGTTCAACCATGTTAGTTTTACAAACAAAATCAAACATATAATCATTATCTTGATAAAGCACAATGATGGATTTAGCTTGTTCAATCTAACTAGGCAGTTTCCCTTTTTTGTTCTCTTGCATTGCCTCGGCTATCTGCCTAAACTAGATCTCAAACCTCTTGAATAAGGCCTCAATCGAATTGATCCGCATATTCATCATCTCATGCTTGTCCTGAGTGGCAAGCATAAAATTTGCAATGTCTCCTCCTAGGACAGCTTCTTAGGCATATTAGGAGGTACAGTCAGGTTCTGAGGATAAGCATGCAAGCTTTGGTCAATATTACTCCAAGAGAAGTTAGAATGATTTCTCCATCTTGGGTTGTAGGTATTAACATATGGATTGTACTTGTAATACCCCAAAACTCGATAATCGTGAATAGTATTTTTTGGGAATGAATAATATTGCCTGGGATGAATAGTACCACCCAAAGGCAAAAAATATTTTACTTGACCATCGGAAAGTACAATTCAAAAGGAGTCTGAGGATGTAATGTACAATTCATAAGAAGCCTAAGGATGTAATTTGAGGTGAAATTGAGTTCAAATAAGCTTTTAAAAGTCAAAAGTAAAAATAAGATACAGTTTGATTTGAATAGTAACATAGTTTGATTGAACTTCGACCGACCTAAAAAAAAAATGCTAAAGACCTCCGAAAAATTATCTGAACACATATACTCACTCTAAATATTATGAGGGATTTTTTGATGCGGAAAAATTTATTTTTGGGTGACTAAGAAAAATAAGTTTTCAGACTGGTAAAATTTGCTAGATCGGGAAACGACGTCATTTTGACCTGAAAATTTTTGTGTACCCTAAGGAATATTTTTTAAGAATTATGAACACATTTTTATGAGAAATGGTACAAGAAAAATAGAAGAAAAATAATTGAGCTTGAAAATGTTTGAAAAATTGAATAATGGACCTATTTTGGGTTAGACCAAGAGGTTAGACATGGTTTGGCCCATTTGAATGGGTATAAGAGGGAACAAATATCAGAAATTTCAAGAAAATTCCACCATCCTCTCCTCTCTTCTTGGCCGAAACCCTCTCCCCCATTTCCCACTTCAATTTTCTTCAAATTTCTCTCCAAAATTCCACCAAATTTCATCTCCCAAATAATTCCTAGGTTCTAAATCCATCTTTGGCAAGCTCAAAAACTCATTTTTTGGTGTAGAAGTTGATAGAAGTGTGAAGGAAGAATTTAGAGTAAAAATCAAAGTGAAGTTAGTGAATTTAATTGAGTTTTGGATAGATTTTAAGGTGGAGATTTATAATTCAGGCAAATTTTGGATTATTGAAAAGGAAAAATTGAGGAAAAACTTATGCATGAAATTTTACTAGGTAAAGGTGACAAAGAGGGAGCAAGCAAAGATACGGGAAAATGAATAGAGAAATAAGCAATAAGAAAAGAGAAATAAAGTTTGTTGGTACAAATTCTATTGTTTTCCATTTATTTTGATGGTTTTTCATATGTATCTATGTATATGTGCATGAAGAAAAATTATGAACTCATGGAAATTTAGTATAGAAACATGAATTTTAGTTTAAATTATGATGTTTGGAATGAATGATTTGATGAAAATAAGATTTGAACTAGATAGGGTGAATGGACCTAATGGTGTATCATAAGGAAAATAAATTGATTTCATGAGATTTTAATGAATTTTAGTAGAAAAATGAAAATAGAATTAAAATAAGATTAGTAGGAATTTAGTGAGAATTTTTGGGAATTAATTGGTTATATTATGGTTTAAATAGGTATTATGTACAAGGTTGCTTAAATTATAAATATATGTTTTAACAATTATTAATAATGATATGCATGAAAAATTTGCTAATTATTAATATGGATTATGGAGAAATAAATAGGAAGTGGAAATATAGAAGTTATATGATAATTTTGAATATGCAAGTATGAAAAAGAAATAAAATATGATGTATGCATGTTTAATTATATTATATGGAATAAGAAATAGAATTATGTTTATGAATAAAAAATAAAGTTGTTTAAGGGTATAAGTTAGAAAAAAAAAAAAAAGGAAAAAGTAGTTTTGCCCTTGGTATACTGATAGTTAAATCAGAAGTACATGATATAATTGGTTAGCCATATGGATACATTACCATGGTACGAGTTATGGTGACTCACATGTGTAGGCCAATGGCAATCTATACTTTTTTTTATGTTTTCGAACTTTTGGAGTCCACATCCCACATGTCTAGTTTGAGGATTTGTACCAGATACTAATAGAGGCAGAATAAGGAATTAAGTAAAGATAAAACGAATACAGGAGTAAAACAACAATTATGTAAAGGATTTTAAAAAAAAGATCAAACGCTAATTATGTAAGAAATAGAATAAAAAAAGAGTAAATTAAGAAAAAAGATTAAATTAGTAGTAAAATGGTAAATTAGAGAGCTTTAGAGGCTAAATTTGGGATAAGAAATAAAGTAGAGGATCAAATGGTAATTTTGTTAGGAAATGAAAATACAAAAGGGATAAATTGGTAATTTAGTAAAATTGAAGGAGTTTAGTAGTAATAATTGTAATTATGGAGTGAAAAGAAGATATAAAGGCAAAATAGTATAAATAATAAGTTGGTAAATAAATTAAGGACTAATATGTAATTTAATGATTTAAAAAGGGATTTATAATGAACTAATAACTAAAAAAAAAAAAAGGAAATGTATGTGAAGGGTTGTGCTAGTAAATAGATACCATAATAATTAACTATGTGTTATGGAATTGTATAATAATATTAAGAATATTAGATGTGAAATGATAATTAATAAGTGACAATAATGAAAAAAAATATATTATGAATTGATTGTGTGAGATAAATGTGCATGAATAATATGTATGTTTTGAGATGAAAAATATTATAATTGTATTAACTACTAGCCGTAGATCGCTTAGTGCATAATTATTGCTACGTGCAGATTTAGGTAGTACAGATTGAGGAGCATATGAGTTAGAGCAAGCATACGACTGTAAGATCAAGGATTAAGATAATTTAATAGTATTTCGGATTTTTGTACTAGAGGCATGCATATGTATAGTTTTGTAATGAACAATGTTGTAACAAACAGTGTATTTGTATTCATGATGCTACGAACGATATGGATGAATGTTAGATGTATTGATAGTTTATATTATGGATAATATGTATATGCATGTATGTTATGTATGTGTTATGTTTTGGATCTGTGGTTATTGGAGGTTGTTAAGGTATTGTAGAGTATAATGAAAGTGTTATTTTTCCAATTTGCAGGAGGGTAATATTTACAGTGCAGCCGTAATGCTGCCAAAAATTTTAATAACTGAATAGTGAAATAAGATAATTATAGACACATCGGTAATATATATATAATTTTTACCAATTTGTTTAATATGTCATTAAGGATAAGAAATAACATTTAATATAATTACGAACTAACTTGTAGCGCCCATTACACAGTACGTATTACAGATATATGGTGTTACAATACTGTTGTCTGGGTTGGAAGGAATTCATCGTATTTACTTGCTCCATTTCACCACCTATAAAAGCATTAGAAGATGGACATACATTAGCACCATGACCATAAATATTGCAAGTCCCACATACCTCATTGGTCGGTGCATTGCGTGTATTGACCAACATCCTTACTTGCTATGTCAATTCAGTAAGTTGTGAACCAAACTTGTTTCCACTAGAAATTTCATTCATAGTTGCTCTTCTCCCCCTTACACTCTTTTGTTAGGAGTTAGCACCCAGCATCTCGAATATGTCATATAATTCACCTGCAGTTCTTTCCCCCATAGTTCTCCCAGCTACATTATTGACCATGCATTGATACTGTTGGGTTCAGCCATCATAGAATGCTTGATTAGTAACTGGAAGAGAATATCCATGATGAGGACATTGTAACAAAAGCATCTTGAATCTATCATATGCTTTATGGAATGTCTCAGAGTCTTTCTAATTAAATCCCTCTTCTGGTTAGAGTATAATTTGCTCATGAATTTCTGGTATATCTCATCCTAACTATGCATCGAATTAGGTGGCAATGTCATAAGCCATGCTTTGGCTCTACCTTTCAAAGTATAAGGAAAACACCTCAGCCTCAATCAATCTTCATCTAATCTGTTCAAAGGAAAAGTGCCTATAGTAGCATAAAACTCATGAAAGAAAGTGAGTGGGTCTTCGCTAGACAAACCATAGAATGAAGGGAGCATACCGAGATGTATACTTTTCAGCTCATAATTTATTACTTCTTCCCTTAGGACTATGTACGATGTGTTATTTCCAATTACTAGTCTGACATAATCCCTCATGGTTAACTGCCATGGAATAGTTGCTCCCCTTAGTGGATCTTGATGTCTAGGTTGATCTTCTGCCATTCTTTCTGTCTATTCAACTTCTTCCTCAATTATAAGTCAAGGTAGTTCCTCCTTCTCTTCAAAAGAATCTTCTAATCACTAGACTCTGGATGCAAATCGTATTGTCTCAATGTAGAACAATCATCAAAATTAGCTTGTTTGATAGCACTTGGCATAAACACAAAATCAGCAAAATAAACCAAACTAAAAAAGCTAAACTAAAATAAAATTAAAAAGAAAAATGCATAAAATAAAACATGTTAGTAAATTAATTGACTAAGAATCCAATCAATCATTCCCCGACAGCGACGCCAAAAACTTGATGCAACAGATTTAGTACTCGCAAGTGAATGAACTGATTACAATACCGGCAAGTCACTCCCGAGGTCGATCTCACAAGGAACAGTTCGGCTTAAATTCCAATTAATTTAAATTACCAATAAACATGGAAAAGAAAATCCTAAACATTCTAACCACATTTTTGAGAATATGAGTAATTAAACTAAAACTGAAAATAAATGAAATCAATTAAAAAGCCAAATTAAATCAATGAAATTCAACAGACACTTAGCTTTGTGTCCCCCAATTTCATATTTTTCCTCAATTAATTAAACCTCAACAAATCCGGATTTAATAGCTCCCACTTTTATTACCAATTAAACACTGCCATGAATTAATTAGTGTCCAGTCCAATTTTTAGGTCAATTAGAGGTGGTTCGCCTAATAATTAAACCTAGTATTTTTATTCCTAATTTAATAATTGTTGATCAAACAATCATCAAATATAGAAATTAATGAAGAACAATTGAAATTGAAATATTCAAAATTCATTCCACAGAAAAATAGAGGTTTAATACAAAATTGGGTTCAACTAACTAAGCACCTAGAATTATCTAGCCCAGTATTATCATCGCAATGGTCATGCTTACAATAAAGACTAAACTAAACATTACAATAAAGAGAAATAATAAAGAAAAGAAAAGCTCCATAGAAATTGATACGGGTCATCTAATCTCCCGTTGAATCTCCATGTGTCTCTAAGAATTAATTCTAGTCTCCCAAAATTGAAATGCAGAAAAAAAATTCCTAAAAGAATGAAAAACGAATGACTAATGAGAAAAGAAATTGATCCGAAGAGAGTCTTCATAACCTAAGCTAAAGTCTGATAAAAGTACAAAAAGAGAGTCCTAGATAGAGTCTAATTCCCCTTTTACAATTATTTCTCCAAATAAAAATATACTCAAAATAATTTTCCACCAATTAGGGCCATGTTAATTTTAGAGTCCTCGTTTAATTTGGACTGAGCTGTAAAATCAACATGAGTGTGTTGAATATCATGAGTTGTGCATGGTAGATATAGACTTAAATCAACACGGGTGTGCTACAAAATATATAAAATTGGGTCCTTAATCAACACAGGCATATTGAATGTCGTGTTACACTTTTGAAAAATACAATAGAAACTCGTGCTAATTCAGCATGGGTGTGTTCATGTAAAATATCCCTTTTGGTCTTCCACTTATGTAGAAACCCCATATTCTACCAAAAATCATCAATGACGTAAAATAAAACAAATAATACATTAAATACCTAAAATTAATACTAAAACTCTATCATTAACTAATGAAACATACACTAAAAATATATAAATATTAAACTCATCAGTACCATGAGAAGATAAGTCTCTTGGAATAACTCAAAGCCATATTGAAGGTCAGGAAATTTGATTGGAGGTAGGCTATTAGATGATAGGGCTTGTCATGTGGTAATGATAAACATCATACAGTTGAGTGACTCAAATCAATGATAGTTTTATGACGATAGAGATACACTATTTTCCAAAATCTTAGTATCAGCTGGTCATGACGCTATGGTAGGTCACTACCTACTCTACATATTCTCTCTTATCCAGTACAAGTGTCACAACTCATGGGATTGAATTGTGATGCTTTTTTCTACATAAGATATTTGACTTTTGCATAGAAGCTTCATAATTTTCTGCACTATCAATCAATTCTCTCGGAATTGATTCCTTTTGTAGTGAAGCGTGATAAATTTCGCACAAATTACTAGATAGTTTCACATAAATTTTAAAAGGCCTATTCAAATTACTAGATAAGTTAGGGAAATTATGTCGGTTTCTTCACTCTATATAAAGGCCACTTAGTTCTATTCAAGTAGTTATACAACCGAGAAAACTATTATACGAATTATTTCATTTTGTGTCTTGTTAAATGTGATGGTCATGAAGATTTACGAAGGTTTTGATTATGTCTTTTGAAGAATGAACATGTTAGACATCTGAAAAATGGCCAGTATTAAAATGCATGCTTAAAAATTCATTTGATTCACGCATTTGAATAATGGACCATTTAACTCTACATAATACGTTCAATCTTCACATGATATGGTAGTGAAGTAATGATGCAGCATTCAAATGAATTTAGGAATGTTTTTCAGACCATCCATTGCAAACAAGACATATACTAATGGAGCATAAGTATATGTTTTGGATCTCTATGGATTTATTTTGCACTCTTAATGATTTTTTTCTTGGGTGACTTAACACAATAGTACAATATTCAAATGCATATAGAAAGTAGAAGAATTGGTTGAGGTCTCACCTAATAAATGCAATAACCAGTTAGAAGGGGGCTCTTTCCGTTCTTTGAACTATTGCCGCCTCATCAAATTATAACATTCTCTATGGTAGCATTGTACTTGAACAGTTTGATGCAAACATAGAAGATTTTAGGGACCTGAGTCAGCTTTCACTAACTTAATTGGTTAGTTCATTTCAAGAAGTGGAGTAGAGAATGACTTATGGATTTGAGGAATCAAGCGATGGTCGTGAGGCGGATGACAAACTGTTTACGTCGTGCGTTTTTGATCTGTAAAGATGGGGGCTCTAACCCACTTCTTGAAGATTTAATAAGGCATACACAATGGTGTTATGTTCAAATGCGTATTGGAAGTAGAACAACTGGTAGTAGAATTAGTTGAGGGCTCGCTTACTAATTGCAATAACTAGTTAGATAAGGGCTCTCTCCATTCTGCGTACCATAGTTGCATCACATATTACATCAATCTCCATGGTAGCTTTGCCGATGGTTGTGAGGCGGTAGAGATTTAATGAGGCATATATGCTTTGAGCAATTTTTCTCGTGTCAATTTTGTAAAATTCATGTTCTATATAAATTTTGGAACCCCAATATTTGTGTTAAATGATATTTAATTTCATATATTAGTATTGAATTAATTCCTTTCAAGGCACTTGACGGTAGGGAACGCCGCGGTAAGGAACACTCTCACTACTGTTGAACTTTCAATTATCACAACCAATGTATAAAACTTTCAACTATCAGAACTAACACGAAGTATCAAAACCAATATATTAGATCTAGTGCATGTCAAACCCTAAACCCTTATGCTCAAAATCAAAATCTTTCAAGTACAAATTCTCGAAGGCCAATACAAATTACAAAGTCTAAAAATTAAAAATCCAATACAAAGACTAATAAGTTAAATAATAACTAATATCTAGAATCCAATATAATAAAACTTCAACTGTGTGTTCTTGAGGCAAAAGATAGCACAATTGACCATGCTTATGTCTATAGTGAAGTCTTCAATTGATAATGTAACACCCTCTTACCTCATCCTAGAATAGCAAGGTAAGTGAGCGTTACTCGCACTTAACTGTCTTGATTAACCCTCCTGATTAATTTAATTGTATAAATATTTTTTTTCCTATTTATTGTTATTCTTAACACCTGTAACGTCCAGTGATTTAGGCTCCGATCGCACATGACCATAGTCGGGCGAGCCGGTCCGGTTAGAGTCTAAATTTGGACCCATAAAAAAATAAATTATGAAATAAGTAGGGATATTAATAATATGAAATTAAAGGATTGGTGGAAGAATTAGGAAAAATAAAAAAAAATTACCTTATGGACAAAATCGGTATTACTGAAATTGTTAGGGAAAAATGTGTAATACATAGGAAATTTGTGGCACAAGAGAAATTTGTCATAATTAAAATTTAATCAAGATTAATTAAGTGAATGGACAAATAGGAAGAGAGATTAAACTAATTAGTAGGACCCACAAACCTTAAACTTAGTAGAAATGTCAAAATTGGTGGCATTTTCTTCACTTATCCAAAAAGTCATCATCTTCTTCTTCTCCTCTCCCTTTTGGCCGACCAAACCCTCTATCTTTTATTCCATCAAGCTTCCAAAAGAGTGGAAAGGAAGAATTTAAGAGAGAGAAACCAAAGAATTAGAGAAATCCTACCATAAAAGTGAGTTAGAGTGGAAAACGAAGAAGAATTTTGGGAAATTTTGGCTAAGCTTAGAAATCCATCAAGGTGAGTTTATTCTTCTTAAATTCAACCTTATTGCATGTATTTGAGACCCTTATAGTTGGATGTTGTGATTGGAAGTGTTAGATTAGGTTTTTGCTTGAAGTTGTAAACTTGTGTTGATATTGTGTTGGAAGGGGAAGAAGTGTATGATTGAGTTGGATTGTGTTGGAATTTAGGTTAGATGACCATAGAGGTTGGTTTTGTGACTTAAAAGCTAATGAAACATAACCTAAAATGGTAAGGAAGGGGTTGCCCTATGAAGGGAATATGTGATGGAAGATGATTAGAAGTATTGATGTTGGGTATATGACTAATTGATATTGAATATTATGGAAAAAGACTTGGAATGGATGGGGCTGTTTTGATTATCCTAAATGGAGGGAATGACATTAGGTTAATATAAACTTAAATAATATAAAAAGAGGAAGAAATGAAGTTATGGAAAAGGGTAAAGGAGCGTTAGGATCATTACTTAATGTTCATGCATAAACAATGGTTGAATGTGTCATTTAGTGACATATTGTTTTCTTTTTGTTAAGGCCAATTAAGTAGCCACCAAGAGGTAGACAAAGGCAAGGAAAAGGCTACCTAGCAAGACAAGAAAAGGAAGTAAAAGAGAAGAATTGAGGGCTGTATAGGTAAGTACTTCTTTGATAAAAATTGTGCATGCCATAAAAAGTGAAGTTAGTATGAAATGTATGCTTGCATGTGACTTGGAAAATGTCTTGTGTGAAAAATGGTTGCCAATATAATTTTGTAGTAAATTAATGTGAAATGTTGAGTTTTATGCATGGTGATGTAATCTGGAAATTTTGGATATGATATGAATGAATTAGGTTATTGAAATACTTGAATTGCAATGAACTCTACAAGTGTCATGTTGCACTTGCATTGGAACGGTTCTAATTAAATTGACCATAACTTAGTCCGTATAGGTTGGATTGTCCTGAAACAAATTGGAAATGATACCTAAGATATAGAGATAAAAATGTTATGAAGATTATGAATTGAAATTTAGCTTGTATCTAGGTCAAAATTCGGTCACAAAAGCTCGGACATAAGAGTACCATGGAAATGCTGGGTAAAAAGTGTTGGAATACTACCCGATATTTTGACCATAACTTTTAGTAGCAAAGTCGGATTGAGGTGATTATTTTTGCATTTTAAAGCTAAGACAATAAAGCATAAAATCCTAGAAGGTTACAAATCAGATTATAAGTGAAAATAGGCCGAAATTGGGTCACAATCTCAGGGCCTGAATTTGCCATGCATGAGAAAGTTTGTTTTATGGTATTTTTTTTATATGGCATGTTTTATATGTAATTATTGTTGGTTATTTGATATTCAATTGTTCATATGGGCATTTCATATTCATAAGTGTACATATAATATCAATAATCCAGTAATGGTAATAATTATGTCAAAGTCCGAACACACCTAGGCTTGAACTAGAATAGAGAATAGGTTGGCATGCCAATAAAGGGAAAAAGAAACGCTCGCTATAAAAATAATAAAAGCCAGAAATGGCAACATCGAAAAAGAAAGCCGGTAATGACAACAAATATAAGTGCCAGGAATGGCAATATTATAAAAAGGCCGGGAATGACAAATCTCTATATTCCTACTAATAAGTTCAAACACATGTGTTAGGGGTTTGACTAAAAATAATAAAAAGAAAATGTTATAAATAAAGATAATGAAAGAATGAAATTGCATTTTTATAAGTTAAATTACATGACATATTTAATATGTGAATATATGTGAAATATTATTTGTGATATTGGTATTATGCTATGACATGTATAAAATTTATAAATGTATCGTATGTATAATTTTTATCCTATGAAGCACTACTAAGTTATTAGCGTAGTGCGGGTAAATTTTCATCGCATAGGAATAAAAGGTCTAGAACATTAGATTAATTGTCAGAAGAAGGAGGAAATCTAGACGGATAACAACTTAAAGCTCTAAATTTATTTTGGTATATTTTGAAGAAGCATTGTAATGTATTATCAAGATTTGCTCATGTAGTATATGTAGTGGGGCATATAAGTACAATAATAAGTAAAAATTCTAGTGTAAAAATATATGTTTCATATCAAGATATAAAATAATATTTTTTTATAGTATACATTTATTAACCAATTAAATGGTTATAGGTATGAAAAAAAAGATATAATAATAATAATAATAATAATAATAATAATAATAACAACAACAACAACAACAACAATAAAAGAAAAAAAATATAAGTATTTTAATCTAGCAGATTGTTTAAGATAGATAAACGAGTAACGTGCATTTGCCTTACTAATCAAATATAAGGTAAAAGGGGTGTTACACCACCGGTATTCTTTTTTTTTTCCTTGTAATTATATTTAAATATCAAATAAATATTTTTCACACTCTAAATTTCATAAATTGCATCGTGTAATTAAATATATACTTACAATAGTATTATACTCATAATATCTGCAGTACACATCCCATTATACTATACATGAAAGAAAACTATATTTACATATTACAAAGTTTTTTTAACAAGATATAACAGCTTTGTGTCTGGATTTTCTTCTTCTTCTGATAGCTAATTTAAATGTTCCAAATCCTTTGGACCTGCACGAGGGAAATCACCCGCTCTAAGTTACTAGCTTAGTGATGCTTCACATGATAAAAATCTTACATACAAATATATGTAACTATTCATGCCAAACATATTACAGGTTCATTATCTTTAACCTACAGGTTCATCAATTAAAACTTACAAATTCATCATTTAATAGCCATAGGTTCATTATTTAACAAACAATTTTTCAACATACACATGTATCCAAAAGTCTAACGATAATTAAATTTATTCCATATATTTATTTTTATTTTGGTCAAGTTCATAACACCTATGTCCGAACTCATCAATAGGAATTTGGAATTGTCATTCTCTATGTTCTATTTTTTTCCCTAGTTGGCATGTCAAACTATCCATTATTCTAGTTAAGGCTAGGTGTATTTGGGCTTTGTCACATTTGTTAACATAATAATTCTTTTTTACCACTTTTCACCAACCTATTTATCTATTGATTATAAATTATCAATATCATATATTTGTATGTCATATGTCCAATAAGATTAAAATATACAATAATTATCACACATACATAACATACCACATAAGAAAAAAGACCAAAGATGCAAATTTCATTTTTATGGCAGATTTTGGCCCTGGGATTGATCCTTAATTTTGGCCTACTTTTGATTTGATTCAGATCTTGTGATCTTATATGAATTTTTAGTCTATTATCTTAGCTTGAATTTGCAAAAAAAATTACTGGAATCCAAATTTTCTATCAAAAGATATGGTCAATTTACCGTATAGTGTTCAGCTTAAACACTGTTATAGTTCTTCTACATCCGAGATTTGTAATAAATTTTTGACCTAGTTATAATCCGAATTACAACTTAAGTTCTTCATAATGTTTTTAGTACTATGAGTTAACTTTAAATTCAAGTAGTTTCATGTCAATCCAATTAGTACAACAAAGGTTATGGTCAATTTAGTGAGGTATGTTCCAAAAATTGTGTGACAGGTCATCCCTTATATATAATTTAATTTAATTAACTCACTAACTCTATGGAGTCAAGTTCATGTTCAAAATTTTCAAACCTTAATCACCTTCATAAACTTCAACATTTCACACCGATTTAGGATAAAAACTCCAAAGGCATTAATTAAACAGTCACACAAACATTTCAATATCATAGTTATATGGCATGTAAGATTTTTATCAAAGAAGCAGTTGCCTAAGCAGTCCCAAATCCCCTCTTTTTCTTCTCTTTAATTCACTTGTTATGTGGATTTTTCCTTCCCTTTGTTCACTTCTTGATGAACACTCCTTTGCCCACTTGTTTGGCCTTAACAAAATAAACAATGTTTCATTAATAACTCATTCAATCAATGTTTATGCATAAATAATATTTAGTGTCCCAAATGATTTTCTACCTCTTTCCATATCTTTATTTTCTCCTCTATTTACCTTATTTATGTTCATTTTTAATCAAAATTCATTCCCTCCATTTAACACCAACAAAACAGCCCCACTTATTCCATGCCATTTTCCTTCACATCCATCATCTTTAAGTCACATAATCAACCATAAAACACTTCTAAACATTCTCTCCTCCAATTCTCCTCCATTAGGTAGCCCCATCCACACTTTATAAGTCCTATTTCTTGAGTTTTCAAGCCACAAAATCATCATTTATAACTACTTAAAGCTCAATTCCATCATTTCCCTAATATACAAACACTTCTCAATACAAGTCACACAACATCAACTCAAACCCTAATCTAACAATTCTAAACACATCAACCATCCATAGGGGTCTCAAATAGGTAGAAACATATTGAATTTAAGAAGAACAAACTCACTTTGATGGATCTCCAAAGGTGGCATAAATTCCTCTTCTTTCTCTTCCTTTTTCCCTTTTGTTCTTTTTTCCTTCTTCCTCTCTAGCTCTCTTTTATGGTGGAAACTCCCTAATTACTTAGTTTCTCTCTCTTTAATTATTTTTTTCCACTCTTTTAGAAGCTTAGATGACACAAAAATAGAGGGTGAGAGGGAGGGGTGTGGCTGGCCATGGAGGGGGAAAATGGTGATGAAAGGTTTGGTTGGATAAGTGAAAAATATGCCATCAATTTTGACTTTTATATTAGGGTTAGAGTGTGTGGGTCTCACTAATTAGATTAATCTCTCCTCCTTTAGGTCCATTTATTTAATTAATCTTGATTAATGCTTAATTATGAAAAATTTCCTCTTTGCCCCAATTTCTTTAATTTTTACAAAATTTTCTTCAACAAATTCGATAATACTGATTTTGTCTATAGGGTGATTTTAAAATTTTTCCCTAATTCATGCACCAATATTTTGATTCTCACAAACTAATATCCCTACTTATTTTTCCTGATAATTTGTCATTTTTCAATAGGTTCGAATTTAGACTCCGATTGAACTGGCAAGCCCGGTTAAGACCACGTGCGATCGAGGCCTAAATCACTGGATGTTACAGATAATATGGTGGAGGAAAGCCACTTACTTCAATGTATGCCCAAATATACAATTGCTTAAATCCTTCATAAGCAATTGTATATTTGGACCATACCTCGAAGTAGAAAGTGTCCCTCTGAATTAATGGTGACACATCTGGAACCCATCTAGTCTCTATGAATACAAAAGCTAGTTACTATAGGATATGCCCAAATATGCAATTCCTTAAATCCTCTATGACAGCATGGTGCCACATTCACGCATAAGGAACTGTATATTTGGATCATATCTTGAAGTAGAAAGCGATGAATTGATGGTGACACATCTGGAACTCATCAAGTCTTTGTGAATACAAATTGATGAATTGAAGGAGAAATGTCATGAAATGCTTTGAATGAATCGATTTTTGATGGGATGATTTAAATAGAAGAGATGGACGTTTAGGGTTCTTCAAAGACCGATGTCATTTTTTAGTGTTTCTACTACTTTTGATACGGACAATTGGATAATTTTACTAGTTTTATATTTACTTTTTAATTATAAAAAACTTACTTTTATAATGGGATTATTCTTCAAATACGTAAACTTTTCCGGGTTACAATTTTTTTGCAATCCAAGTTTTCTACGTTTGCAACAATCTCGTATTTTTTTTTTATCAAACAATCTCCTTGCATTGAGACATTAAGTTCATTTATTGCAAGTTTGTAATAAAATTTCTCCGTCAGCCTTCTATTTATTCACAGGCTCAAGCAGTTCACTTTGTTTTTATCAAATTTTCAATTTTTCTTCAGTTGGATATCCAATACCCACACTTGTCACCACCTCTGTGCAATTGGGTGCTAGTGAGAAGAGTGAAAAGCTTTGATTTTTGAGGTTTTTGTGTTAATGGATTCATGCTTTGGTGTAGAATCAAAGCTAAGAGTCCTCTTCACCATGATATGTTTATAGATAAGACCCATACAGCAGATTAAAGGATAAAAGGTGAATTTTTTTTTTTTGGAAAATTTTCAAATTCATGGGTGTTAAACACTAGGAGCTGGGAATTTTGATTCGAATCATGATTGTTAGAAATGTAAACAAGGGAGAGAAAATCAGTTTTAGGGTTAAGATTTAATTTTTTTTTCAGCATTAATTATCAAAAAATATCTAAACTTTAGATGATTTAACAATTTTATCTTAATGCAAACACATTGTTTTTGTTTTGATGAACTGGCAAAAAATGTTAGACTCAAATTCTTCTTTCATCAAAAAAACATTTCGACTGCCTTGTAGGAATGGGCTGTAGAATCCATGGATCAAAGCTATATTTTAAAAAAAAGTAATATGGGTATTATTTAACAAATTTTTATAGCATGTATCAAAATTTTTACAAGTGGATATTGAAAATAATTAATAATAATAATAATAATAAAAGAAAACACTGTTATAAAATAAAGAACAATAAATTAAGAAGAGAGAGAGAATATGAGAGATTAGAAGGAGAAAGAATGAAGCAACTAGTTTTCATTGATTGTAACACCTATTTATAGGTGTAGAAATATTTCAGAAATAGAGTTCTATTTGTATAAAGAATCTATTTATAAAGATAATGATAGACATCCAGAATTATCCAATAACTTTAATATTATCATAACACTCCCCCTTGGATGTCTATTACATAGAATATGCCTCGTTAAAACCTTACTAAGAAAAACCCTGTGGAAAAACCTTAGTGAAGGAAAAACATTACATTATTTATGTAAAAATTTGTGTCATAAAACTGCCTCATTAAAAACCTTGCTAGGAAAACCCAATGGGACAAAACCTAGACTAAGGGAAAAAGAGTACAGTGTATAAAAATCTCCCCCTCATAAAAACATGACTTATAATTAACAAAGATCTTTTAGTCAGCGCATACTAATTTTGTTCACTAACTTTTCAAATGTTATTGTATGGAGTACTTCTGTAAACAAATCTACCAAATTATCAATTGAACGAATTTGATGAACATCTAAAACCCTTTGCTTTTGAAGGTCATGTGTGAAAAAGAACTATGGCGAAATGTGATTGGTTCTATCTCCTTTAATGTATCCTCTTTTGAGTTGCGCAATACAAACAACATTATCTTCATATAGCACTATTGGACTTTCTTTATCAAATGAGATGTCACATGTTTCTTTGATATGTTGGATCATAGATCTCAACCATATGCATTCTCTACTAGCCTCGTGAATTGTCAATATTTCAGCATAATTAAATGATGTGGCAATTATAGTTTGCTTAGTAGAATGCCAAGATATAGCAGTGTTACCATATGTAAATAAGTAACTTATTTGTTATTGAGCTTTATGTGGATCAGACAAATATCCAGCATTTGCATATCCAATTAATTCAGACTTCGAGTCTTATAGATAAAATAAACATATTTCTGATGTACTACGTAAATAACATAATACTTGTTTCATGCCATTCCAATATCTTCGAGTAGGTGAGGAACTATATCTTGCTAGTAAACTCATAGAGAATGCTATATCAGGTATTATACAATTAGTAAGATACATTTATGTGCTAATAGCATTAAGACATAGTATTTCTGGACCAAGAATTTTTTCACCATCTTCTCGAGGACGAGAAGGGTCCTTTTTCACATCAAAGTGTCTAGCAATCATGGGAGAACTCATTGGATGAGATTTATCCATATTAACACGTTTTAATATATTTTCAATATAAGTTAACTGATGGATAAAATCCCTCTAGATAAATGTTTGATCTGCAAGCCGAGACAAAATTTTGTTTGTCCCAATTCTTTCATTTCGAACTCATTTGTTAAATAAGTTATTGTTTTTGTCAACTCTTTCGGAGTTCCAATAATGTTTAAATCATCAACAAAAACCGCAATAATAGCAAAACCATAATTTGTTTTCTTAATAAAAACACATGGACAAATTGGACTATTAGAATATCCTTTCTCTAAAAGATATTCATTAAGGCGGTTATACCACATTCGTCCATATTGTTTTAATCCTTATAAGGATCTTTATAGCTTAATTGAATACATTTTTCGAGGTTTTGAGCTACATGCTTCAGGTATTTTTAGTCCTATAGAGACTTTCATATAAATTTCATTATCAAGTGATCTATATAAATAAGCTATAATGACATCTATAAGTTGCATATGAAGTCCTTCTAAACTTGTCAGACTAATTAAAAATCTAAATGTAATTGCATCTACAACTAGGGAATATATTTCTTCATAATCAATGCAAGGTCTTTGTGAGAATCCTTGTGCTATAAGTCTTGCTTTGTATCTCACAATTTCATTTTTCTCGTTGCGTTTATGCACAAAAATTCATTTATAGCCTACCTGCTTAATATTTTCAGGTGTAAAAACAGTGGGCTCAAATACTTGGCATTTTTCTAATGAGTTTAATACTGTTTGGATTATATCTTTCCATTTAGGCCAATAATTTCTTTATCGACATTCATTAACGGACTTAGTTTCAATGTCCTCATTTTCCTTTGCAATATTAATTGCTACTGCATATGCAAACATATTGTTGATAACAGTTTCACTTCGGTTCCATCTCTTTCCTGAAATGACCTAGTTAATTGGGATCTTATTATTTTCATAATTTTCAAGTACATGAACCTCTTTAAGGGTTACTTTCTCATCTATGTCATCTATTATATGCTCTCCAAGAGCAACAATAATTTTTGAATTGTCACTTTATTTATTTTATTCCCTTTTCTTTCTTGGATTTTTATCCTTGGAACCGGATGGCCTACCAAGCTTCTGGTGTGTTATGGACTCATTTGCTATAATATTAACATATTGTACTACTGGGACATCAATTCTAATTGGAGCATTTTCAGCTGTTATATAAGATTTAGTAACTCTTTTTGGATCACAAAATGCATATGGCAATTGGTTTGCTATACTTTGTAAATGAATGATCATTTAAACTTCTAATTCACATTGTTTTGTATAAGGATCAAAATGATTTAATGATGGCTCATTCCAAACAATTTATTTCTCTAATTGCTTGTTCTCTCCCCCCAAGTTAGGAAACAGAGCCTTATTCAAATGGCAATCATTAAATCTCGCAGTAAAGATATCCCCAATTAATGGTTCAAGATATTTGATTATAGAAAGGGATTCATACCCAATATATATTCCCAATCTCCTTTGAGGTCCCATTTTTGTGCAATGTGGGGTGGGGGGTGGGTCAACTGGGGCATAAATAGCACATTCAAAAATTCTCAAATGGGAAATATTTGGCTTCTGGCCAGAAACTAACTGTAGTGGTGAAAATTAATGATAACTAGTTGGCTTGATGCGTATACGAGTTGCTAGATATAAAATTGCATGTTCCCAAATAATAATTGGGAGATTTGTTTTCATAAGTAATGGTCTAGCTATTAATTGGAAACGCTTAATAAAAGATTTTACTAGACCATTTTGAGTATGAACATGAGCTACATGATGTTCAACAGTTATTCCAATTGACATGCAATAATCATTGAAGACCTTAGTTGTAAATTCACCAGCATTATCAAGACGAATTGTTTTAATAGCATATTCGAGAAATTGTACTCATAATCGAATTAATTGAGCAAGTAATCTAGCAAATGCTATATTTTGAGTTGATAATAAACATACATGTGACCATCTTGTTGGTGCAACTATTAACACCATAAAATATTTAAATAGTCTACATGGTGGATGAATTGATCCACAAATATCACCTTGTACATGTTCTATAAATTTAGGTGATTCATTTTGAATTTTGCTTGGTGAAGGCCTAATAATTAATTTTTCTTGAGAGCAAGCCAAACATGAAAATTCATTGAAGAATCTTCTGGTTCTTCAATGGATGACCATATGAACTCTCAATAAATTTTTGCATCATTATTGATCTAGGATGACCTAAATGATTATGCCAAATAATGATCATGTCAAATAAGAAATGTATTTAGGTTAGTAAACTTATGATTTACTACCATATTTGTTTAACTGTACACATATGTATGTAATATAAGCTACATAATAAAGTATGTAATTTCTCTAATACACATTTCTTACCCATTACAAAGATTGTAATATGGAGATATTCAATATTTATCACATTTGTAGTCTCAATATGATATTCATTTCAGCGAATATCTTTAAAACTCAATAAATTTTTTTGAGATTTTGGGGAGAATAATGCATTTCTAATAAAGAAATATGTACCTCTAGGTAGTAATATATTTGTTCTTCCAGAACCTTTAATTATTCTTTTACTACCAGATATTGTATCAATATAAGTTTCTCCCATTATTAGGTGAGAAAAATATTTATTATCTTTTAATATAGTATGCATGGTTGTACAATCTGCAAGATATAAATCACATCATTTGCTCTTAATCTTACTAATGATTGAGTATGATCCATAATATCTTCATAAAACCATAAAAAAAATATTTATAAGAAATAAAGTAATAATTAAATTAAAAATTAATAAAAAAATTCAAGTTATTAACACTTTAAACTAGTGTTTAAATAAAAAAAAACATAAATTAAAATAAGGAGCTAAAGGAAATACATAATTTTAGGCATTTACATTCTCATCTTTGATTGTATTTCCAAAACCTATATTGTCCAGATATATTTCAGCATCTAGTATCCATGACAAATAATTATTGTCCTTAATGTCGAGTGCCACAAATTTGAGTTTTGTCAAATTCGACATTATCTAAACAAAAAAAAATAGTATGTTAATTAGTATTTGTCTTTTAAAGACTTTATAGATAATATATTTAATTCTTTAGGAACATAAAATATTAGTTGGGATACTTAATTATTCAGGAACTTAGGGTTATATTCTTTAGAAATATATAACTTAGTTATTTATTTAATTAGTTCTTCAAGAACTAAAATTAAGACTAGTTTTTCAGGAACTAGAATTTATAATATAAATTTTTCAACAATTGTATGCAACAATAGTTCTTCAGGAACTATAATCAATATTAATTAATAAGTGGCCTAAATATAGAAACAAAATAAATGACGAATATAAATTAATATGAATTTTAAATTAACCAAATAATCCAATTCAATCAAATCTACATGATTATACTAGTAAAGTGGACAATATCTAAGAAAAAATTATTAGAATAGCATAGTGATAATATCAATTAGTTATTTATTTAATTAGTTTTTCAAGAACTAAAAGTAATACTAGCTCTTCAGGAACTAAAATTTATGATACAAGAATTTCAAGAACTATATATAACATTAGTTCTTTAGGAACTAAAATTTATAATAAGAGTTCTTCATAAATTATATATAGTATTAGTTCTTCAGGAATTAAAATTTATAATAAAAATTTTCATGAACTATGTAATATTAGTTCGTCAGGAACTAACATGTAGTTAATTCAATAAAAAAAATTTATAAGAAACTATATATAACATTAGTTCTTTAGGAACTAAAATTTATAATAAAAATTATTCAAGAACTATATAATATTAGTTATTCAGGAACTAATATGTAGTTAATTCGACAAAAAAAAAATTATAATACAAGTTCTTCAGGAATTATATATAACATTAGTTCTTTATAAACTATATATAATATTAGTTCTTTAGGAACTAAAATTTATATGACAAGTTCTTCAGGAACTATATAATATTAGTTTTTCAGGAACTAAAATTTATAATAAAAGTTTTTGAGGAATTATATAATATTAGTTTTTCAAGAACTAATATGTGGTTAAATTAAATAATACAATTGATCAATAAAAAAAATTCTAGCTGCAATGTAAAAAATAGAAAACTAATAGAGAAAAAAAAAATATTCAGTTGCAAAACTCATTGAAAAGAATAAATCAAAGCTTTTTTTTTCAAATCCACAAAAAAAAAATATTGTAGCAAATGACAATTAGAAGAAAATTGCAAAAAGAACTATATAATTTTTTTTTTCAAACCCTTATGGAGCTTTCAAAGTTTAGCAGAGAAAGAAGTAATAATGATTTGTAATTGGCATCAAAGAAGTAATAATGATTTGTAATTGGCATCAGGAGAACATAACGATGAACCTCATGCATTTGTTCCAAAATAGGACTACAAATACCTTCAATAGCTATATTAGATATAACTCACCAGTACTATTGTATAGAAACGACAAAGAATATCTTCACCAGTACTATTGTATAACGATGAACCTCATGCTGATAACGTGTTATAAAATAAAGAACAATAAATGAAGAAGGGAGAGAGAATGTGAGAGCTCATGTATCCTATTGGTGGGTGACCAATCCAATACTTGGTGAATTCTGATTCACAATGATTGGAAGAGCCAACATCGAAGGATCAAAAAGCAACGTTGCTATGAATGCTTAGCTGTCACAAGCCAGTTATCCTTGCAGTAACTTTTCTGACACCTCTAGCTTCAAATTCCGAAAATCTAAAGGATCGATAGGCCATGCTTTCACTGTTCGTATTCATACTGGAAACCAGAATCAAATGACCTTTTACCCTTTTGTTCCACACGAGATTTCTATTCTCGTTGAGCTCATCTTAGGACACATGCATTATCTTTTAACATATGTGCCCCCCAACCAAACTCCCCACTTGATAATGTCTTATGCCCGGATCGGCTGCCAAAGCGACCTTGGGTCCAAAAAGAGGGGCATAGCCCTACCTTCGATTCATAGAATAAGTAAAATAATGTTAAAAGTAGTGGTATTTCACCGTCGTCATTTCCAACTCCCACTTATGCTACACCTCTCAAGTCATTTGACAAAGTCGGACTAGAGTCAAGCTCAACAGGTCTTCTTTCCCCGCTGATTCCGCCAAGCCCATTCCCTTGGCTGTGGTTTCGTTGGATAGTAGATAGGGATAGTGAGAATCTCGTTAATCCATTCATGCAAGTCACTAATTAGACAACGAGGCATTTGGCCACCTTAAGAGAGTCATAGTCACTCATGCCGTTTACCCGCGCTTAGTTGAATTTCTTCACTTTGAGGGAGGAAGAATGAGGCAGCAAGTTTTTATTGATTATAACACCTATTTATATGTGTAGAAATGTTACCGAGATAGAGTTCTATTTGTATAAGGAATCTATCTGTAGAGATAATGATAGACATCCAACATTATCCAACAACTTCAATATTATCATACCAAACACATTGTTTTATGATTTTTAGTATGACAAATTGTTTTCTAATTTTGTCTTCATTGGAGTAAAGTGAGTATTAGTGAAATCAACCCCAAAGTGGATCAGTTTTTCATTTTTATTTCTAGTTTAGGCAGCAATGTGAATATATGGGTGTTGATTGTTGAATTTTATGAAATTAAATAAAATTAAAGTATAATTTGAATAATTCATATATTGTACTTTGTATTTATAAAAAATGAAATTTTAGTTTATTTTTTAGCGTACATGACTCATGATTTGATCTAGATCCATTTGAAATTCAAAATAATATGACTTATTTGGACAATAAAAAAAAAAAGGATTGGAATTTAAAATATTTGATTTGATTCATGAATCTAAACTTAACCAAGTGGATCCATTTTCCACTTTTATGTAGAGTGATATGATAGAAAATCAATTTAGCTAAAATCAATCTCATGATCTAATACATGAAATTTAGAGCATAAAACAAGTTCAATTGAGATAAAGGATGTAGTAAAGGACCTGATTTCGCTAAATCCATCGTGGCAGGAACGATCTGAATGAGTTTTCACTAATAACTTCTCTCGTTTACCAACTTAGAATGATGAAATTCTAAAACCTTATTATTTTCCTTTATCTCTATCTAACTTTATATAGGGGATGAGAGTCAGTAACAAGAGAGACTTAACCCACATACTATAATAATCATAAGCCATCCATTACACCCATATTATTATCTGGCCCATATTAATTATCCACACTAAATTAATTAATGAAGTCTTGCCTAAATAAATAATTGATTAGATTCTTAAGGTCCTTTATTTTGTAATATATATTTATTTCTTAATTAATTGGCTCATAACCATAATTAGATATTAAATATATCTAACATTTTTCCACTTGGACTAATTAATTGAAAACCTATTACAAAAGACTTCTGATTCCCTCTCGATTCAATAAAATCATTGACAAAGAATCATGGTAGAAACCATATTATTCAAGAATATGGCTCCTTTCATGGTCACATTTACCAATGACCCTATCAATCATGAGCACGGTGTGGTAATATGGTAAGATTAGTCAACACTCACTTTATGATCAAACTTTATGTGTTGATTTTCTTGTCAGTCAATAATTTCTTATTTGAATGCAACACAGGTATGCATAATAAATCCTTTATGACTTCAAATAAAGTTTGTATATGTCTTAAAAACTTTATTTCGATTCTTTATGTGTCCAAAGACATACAATCGAGGCTATAAACTTTAATGCCCCAAACCTTTGCTTAAGACGACACTAATCTTAAGAATTTAATTTATCAGATCTGATTTACATCACATTATATTTTCCAATGAAAATATATCATCAAATATTTTCCAACGAAAATATATACATATTGCATTGATGATCATCAATTTAATAAAGTACATTATACCAATGTATAAAGTACAAACAAAAATACATAGAGCAACAAGAAAGCCTCCCACTAATTCAAGGTATCAAAAGTCAACTTTAGACCTATACTAATGACATGTCTCTAAAAAATATTGGGTCGAATACCCTTGGTAAAGGGATCAACTATCATATCATCTGTACCAATATGCTCTATTTCAACATCACCCTTCTTTACTAGCTCTTTTAATATCAAATATTTGACTTCCATATGCTTAGACCAAGTGATATTCTTGTTGTTCTTAAACAATACAACCGACAAATTATCACAATACAACTTTATGGGTCTGTCAATGGAATCAACAATTGACATTTCTGCAACGAGATTTTGTAGCCAAACAGCCTATATAGCTGCACCATAACATGCTATGAACTCAACTTGCATCGTGGAAGATGAGATTAAGGATTGTTTAACACTTTTCCAAGATACAACCCCACCAGCTAATATAAAAAAGTAGCCTGACGTGGATTTTGTCATCAGAATAGCCAGCAAAATCTGAGTCAATATAACCAACTAACTTAAGATTTTCAACCTTTCTGTATGTCAAGATGTAATCATTGGTCCCTTTAAGGTATCTCAAAACTCTTTTAGCCACAATCCAATGGTCCATTCCACGAGTAGATTGCTATCTACCCAGAATACCAACTGTAAATGCAATGTCCGGTCCAGTGCACACTTGAGCATACATCAAGCTTCCTACTGCACTACCATATGACACTACTTTCATTAATTCTCTCTCAACTTTATTCTTGGGAGACTGTGCGAGACTCAATTTATCACCTTTAGCAATTGGCATATCCTAAGACTTACAATCTTGCATATTGAATCTTTTCAATATCCGCTCAATATATGCTTTCTGAGAGAGACCTAAAAGGTTTTGAGATCTATCCCTATAGATTTCCATTCCAAGGATAAAAGATGCTTTTCCAAGATTTTTCATATGAAAATATTTAGACAACAACTACTTTACCTTATGCAGTGTTCCTAAATCATTGCTTGCAAGTAGTGTATCATTAACATACAGTATCAGAAAGATATACCTGCTCCCACTGATCTTAAGATATATACATCTATCAACTTTACTTTCTACAAATCTTAAAGAGGTGATCACATCATCAATTTTTAGGTACCATTGTCATGAGGCTTGTTTTAGACCATAAATAAACTTTTTAAGTCTAAAAACTAGATGGTCCTTACCATTTACCTGAAAACCTTACTCTTCATTCAGTTCTCTATTCAGGAATGCAGTTTTAACATCCATCTGATGTAGCTCTAGATCAAAATGAGCTACCAGTGCTATGCTTACTCTAAAAGTATCCTTCAAGGATACAGGAGAAAAAGTTTCATTATAATAAATTCCTCCTCTCTGAGTAAGTCTCTTGGCAACTAATCTATATTTAAACCTCTCTATATTCCCTTTAGAGTCCTTCTTAGTCTTATAGACCCATTTACAAGCGATAGGTCTACAACCTTTAGGTAATTCAACAAGCTTCCACACCCCATTACAATCTATAGATTGCATTTCATTTCTCATTGAATCCCACCACAAACCAAATTGGAAACTACAAATAGCTTCTTCAAAAGATGTAGGATCAGTAATATGACCAATGTAATAATCAATCTCACCTATATATACTACATAATTAAAGGAAATAACAAATTTTTTTTCCCTGGTTGACCTCTTAAAAGGAACTTGTGCAACTGCATCCTGTGATGATGAAACCTCATTTAACTGTATGGGCGCCTCTTGAATTGGATCAATCATAGATGTAGGATCCAATATTGCAGGTTGCTTGGGTATAGGAATATGTATAACCTTAGTCTGCTTTTCTTGCCTTATGATCTTAGATTGATCACCCTCATTAGATACATCAAATTCTAAAAATTTAGCTATTTATAATTGCACAATTCTAGAACCCCTTTCTCTACAATAGAATTTGTAGCTTTTAACATGATTTGGATATCCTATAAAATAGCAATGAGTAGATCTAGAATACAATTTACCCTCAATAAGATCATAAAGGCGTATCTCTGAAGGACAATCCCAAACTGGAAAATGATTCAAGCTATGTTTCTTTCTGGTCCACAACTCAAACGATGTTTTAGCCACAGACTGTTGGGGACTCTATTAAGGATATATAATTTCATTCTCATAGTCTCACCCCATAAAAATTTTGGGAGATCTGACCATGACATCATGCTCCTTGTCATTTCATTTAAGGTGCAATTCTGCCTTTCAGCCACACCATTATGTTCAGGACTACCTGGCATAGTAAATTGAGCTACTATTCCACAGTCCTCCA
>CATIWF010155263.1:0-19295 GCA_949630135.1 Balakata baccata | reverse complement strand
AACCTTTTATTATCCAAATCAACCAGTCCATACACAATAAAACAAATAATAGTAGCCAGCCAATATGATTACCAAAAACAAAATGTAAGATTCCCCGCATTTACAGCTTTAGAACAATGTTAGCCATTGTTTTGACTAGCCTTTCATCCCATTAATCACTTGAAGAATGTTTTAAATTTTTTCCTTTTTCAGAATCACAGAGCTGTAGCTGTCTGGCTATCTTTCTCCTCGTTGTTTAGCCACCGAATCATGTCTGCGCCCCACCCGCTGTGGCAGCCTCTGCTGCTGTCGCTGTTGCTCATCTCATGCTACAATTTGATGGGCTTCTTTGTTTCTGCTGATTCAAACAACACAGGGGTTATGTTTGAGTTGATCCACAGGCATTCCCCTGAGCTAAAGTTAGAGGGTAACGATTTTTTTGGACCGCCTAAGAGCAGACTCGAACGCATGAGGCAACTGCTTCACAGCGACAATGCCAGGAGAGAACTGTTATCATCGCACGGCTCAAGGAGGCGGATGATGGGCAGAGATGAGACAGCCCATATTCCGATTCGGTCCGGTGCAGATTCTGGGCAGGGACAGTACTTTGTATCAATTCGGTTCGGAAGTCCTCACCCGCAGAAGTTTGTGTTGGTGACCGACACAGGCAGCGACCTCACATGGATGAATTGTAATTACCGTTGCAAAGATTGTCCCAAATCCACCATTCACCCCGGCGGAGTCTTTCGTGCTAACGATTCTCCTTCCTTTAAACCAATCCCTTGCTCTTCTGATTTTTGCAAGGTCGAACTTGTCGAATACTTCTCTTTAGCCAAGTGCCCTTTTCCCACTACACCATGCCTCTTCGATTACAGGTAACCACATCCATCCATTCATTCTGCTCCTAATAGATTGATTCAATTCATTCATCTTACTAATAAATTAATGTTCTATTTTCTTGGGTATATATAAATTAATGTTCTTAACGTGGTAGATATTTAAGCGGGCAGAGAGCTGTGGGGATTTTTGCGAACGAGACAGTGTCAGTGGGAATTGAAGATCACCACAAGGTGAGGCTGCACGATGTGCTAATTGGGTGCACAGAAGTATTTGATGACGGCGATGGTTTTCCTGATGGAGTGATGGGGTTGGGGTACAGAAAGCACTCTTTAGCAGTAAGATTGGCTGAAAAGTTTGGCAACAAATTCTCATATTGCTTGGTGGATCACTTGAGTCCAAGCAATTTTAGAAACTATCTTAGTTTTGGAGACTTCATTCTACCAATGGAGACGCCAAAGCCAAGGTTGCAGTACACAGAACTGCTCATGGGTTACATAGGTTCGTTCTATGCTGTAAATGTCACAGGCATCTCAGTGGGGGACAAACTTCTAAACATTCCCCCGCAGGTGTGGAATGTTTCGGGTGAGGGAGGGATGATTGTTGATTCAGGCTCCAGCTTGACACTGCTGTCAGGACCAGCATATGATGCAGTGGTTGATGCTTTCATGCCTAGCTTGTCAAGGTTTCAGAAGGTGAATTCAACAGATGATTTGCCCGAGTTCGATTTTTGCGTTGGAACGAAAGGGTTCGTCGATTCTTTGGTGCCAAGCCTTGCTATTCATTTTGCGGATGGGATTAAGTTTGAGCCTCCATTGAAGAGCTATATTATTGATGTGGCCGAAGGAATCAAATGTCTTGGGTTTTTACGACTCGAATGGCCAGGAACCTCAGTGTTGGGGAACATAATGCAGCAAAATCACTTTTGGGAGTTTGATCTTGGCAGGGGCAAGCTGGGTTTTGGCCCTTCTTCCTGTATATCATCCGACATTTACCCTTCAAAATCAAAGCATTAAAGACTTATTCTCTGTTTGTTCTTGGATTTATCTCGCTTACTGGAAAAAATATCAAACTGGTCTTTTGTTTATTATCAGCCAGGAAGTGTAAAGTTCCCAGCCCATCAATGTATTACTAATATAATGTCTGAATGAAGTATTAGATTTTTTATATAAGGTTCGAAAAAATAGTACCCAATGAAGCTTTAACTGTTAAAATATCACTTATATAATATTATATATATCCAAAGAGTGAGATAAAATGATAAAATATTTTTGACTTAAAGAGTAGTCGATACAAAACACATTTAAAATTTAAAAGAAAATACTTCATTTTTTAAATAAATCTACCCAATGCGAAAATTTTAAAAAACAAATCTTAAATTTTATTATTTTATCAATAGAAAAGCAAACTTCTCAATTTAATTTGATTTTATACACAGAAATTCGTTTTAAATTGGAAAATTACATTATCAAGTTATTAGGTTGTGCATTACATTATGCTTGTGTGGAGCATTTGGGTTTTGTATTGCTTTGCTTGTGTGTTTGTAACACATTTCTATGTAACAGACTTAATCCTACTGTATAGAAGAATGTTATATAATTATATCTTGCTTCATCTATTAAATTATGTCTAAATTAAAGTTTTTACCATCTTAATTAATTTTATTTCTTAAGCATGCATAATCTTTCATATATAATTGTATCATATAGACTGAATAATGTATCACATTCATAAAATAAAATAACCAATTAATGGAATCTCTGGTCAAATTGCCCGCTTATTTTATTCTTATTAAAAATCAATTAAATAAATACTCAAATAAAACTTTTATTAATAACGCACTAGCTACCTCAAATGAATAAATATAAATAAAATATATATAAGCAGACTCTAACTTCTCAAATGAGCTCGATCTTCTCTTCTCTTAACTATCTATTGGCTCCAAGCTACATGCAGAAAATCCACATACTTAATAACTGAAAGCTTAATAATATATATAATCATAAAAATTATTACATATATAGTACATAAAAAACATGACATTCAATTATCAATTTCGAATATATACATATTCAGTCACTGTTCATACCATCGTCACACGATTATGCCAATCAACTCATAAATTAGACAATAATGCTTATTTAGTAAGCGAAAGCTAAATCATAATTATTATGTTGTAAGACATAATATACTATCCATATTGTACTTATTACCTCTGCAACAGATTAATCATTATATTCTCGCTCTCCTAGTTTCCATCTAATTACTCAATACTTGTACTATCGGATAAGGTTGTGAATAGAAGTGTTTTCATAAACTTGGATCGTTGTACTTATATCTCTATAAGAATTCGTCCAAATTCTCATGTCAAATGCGCTCTCATAAGCTTGAGTCAACTTGAATTAACAAGTCAAGTGCGTTCTTATGAGCTTCGACCATCTTGCCTATGGATCAAGAACGTTCTCAAGAGCTTGGACAATTTTGCTCATAATAAAGAATAAACTCCTACAGTACCATAAATAATTCCCTAACTAACATGTCAACTATCCTAGCTAGTCCTAATATAATTAATGGGCAAATAAAATATGTTATGCACTTCTGTATCTGTTTTATACTTTTTTTATCTGGTCTGTATAATTTTTATGTGTTCCTCATAACATTCAACCATGTTCGTATATTAATATATCATGTCACATTCAATTATCATGCCATACATACGATTTTCATGTAAAGTATTTCATATTCTTCACTACTTGTCTAACCTCATTTATATCATGTCAAATATCAAGTATCAATTCCTTTATACCACTATGATGTCAAATTTTTATGTTCTTCAATACACATGTCATGTCACATTAGACATCATATGCCACCATATCTATGTATTCATATAACTAGTATTCAAGCCTTTGCCATATTAGAGTTTTCATGTCTCTATTCATATCGACATATGCATTTCACCATAATCATCATCATATTGTCTCATATTGTTCATATGCTATCATACTCATAAAATCCCCATTACCCTGCATTTCACGTTTGACACTGAAGAGGCACCATATATAAGCCAAAACAATTAGCATAGAATAAAAATTTCCATGTGACAGTGGCATTGCACGTGCGTGTTCGTGGGACACATCGTGAGGGCCTGGGGTGTTGCTGGCAGTGCGCTGCGGCACATTGCGTGTGCTGCTGGTCACCCGCAGCAACACGCTCGTGCTGGCTGCCGAATATGCCCAAACAGCCCACCAAAAATGTTGTTTGGTCCCTGTGATTCTATTGTCAATTTTTTTTTTTATTTCCAGTGATTTTCAGATCTGATCTTAATATTTTTTTCATACCAAATTTCATGTAAAAACCATACCAATATAATTCAACAATATTCACCATGTTCATTATTTTTTTTCTGTGATTTTCAGTGATTTCAATCCCAATTTTTACCCAAATCTCATGTCAACAAATCAACCAATTTCATGCCAATAGACCACGTATAAATCATACTATTATTTTACAACAATAATCTACATGATGTTCCTTTAATCATCCATTATTAATATATCACAGTAATTAAATCTTATGGCTTTACAATCACAATCTAACAATAAATTAATCACATGTTCATTCACACAGTAATTAAAGATGAATTTAAATGATTATATGTGCAAACCTTAATTTTTTGAGCTACAAAACCCGATTCTAATAATTTCCCTTAATACGGTGGTTTTTTTATTGACCGAATCATCCGTGTTAGATAGAGATAAATAATCGCTACAAAAAATCAATAAACTTAACAAAAAATCATTTAATCACTACAAAATTATTATTAAACTCAAAATTAAGAATTACATTATATAAGTAATCAATAAGTTTTACATCTAACTTACATAATCTTTCCACCCTAAAATTAAGTTACATAGCCTTTAAATCTTCTGCAACCATAACCAATACCCTTCTTCAAATTGAAAATAGAAGCCATATACATTTTCTACTTCCACCTCGCTTTCTGCTTGGGTTGCTAAGTTTCTCATATTTCTCTGCTTCTTTATATTCTTTGATTATTTTAAACAACCCATTTATAACATGATGAAATTAATTGTCCATGGCAGTATGTGGATATCCGATGTAATAATTGAAGTAAGATTTTATTTTTATATATTATCTTATGTGATGTGATTAGAGATGGTAACAAGTACGGATTTCGCGGATATCCGCTCAATTCAAATTTGTTTAAATCCTAATAGGTGATATTATTAGAGTTTTGGGATGAGTATGGGTAGAGGTTCTCGGGTACTCGTTACCCAATAAACCCGATTATATATATAATCGAGTTCATATTCGGATATGATATTTTTTGTGGGTATTCTACCCGTTGTCATCCCTAAATGTGATGTGATGATGTTAAGAGTTATGTCATTTAGTTATTGACTTAGTGAATTTGGCTGAAAATAATTTTTTTAGAAAAATATAATTAAGTTATTTTTGTAAGATAAAAAATTTAATATTACTTTGGAAAAGTTATAAAAGGTCCAAATAAGTGAAATTAACCCTATATTTGGATAAAAGCATTTCTAATAATAATTTTTATTTTAAAGTATATTTTTGTTAGAATAAAGAATATATTATACTGTTATTTTAGGTGATTTTATTAGTATTAAAAAGTTAATTATTACCTTCAAATTTAAGAGAAAAATATGTGGTTAAAACTAAATTACTCTTGATTTTTAAAAACTCAAAATTATTGAAAAAGACAAAAATTTTAAAAAAATTTAGTTGTTTAACCTAAATCTACAATACTTTGAAATTCTACATTACATAATATTAAGAGTAAATTTGAAAAAATAAAATTTAAATTTCATTGATTATATAAAAGTAACATATAAATGAAAAGAAATTTTTAGATAGACTATGTCTATCATATCATCTATAGGTCAAGTCAATCATTCGTTTATATGCATTTAATTATTTTATTCTCATTAGTTGAAATAAATGCAATATACATATATATTATTTAATGATTGAATTAGTTTATATATGATATGGTAGACATAATATACCTAAAAATTTCTCATAAATAGAATTTTAGTTTTTTCTCCAAAGTGACAGTTAAAATAGAATAAAGGGAGTAATATCTTTAAATATAGAGAGTAAAAATTATTTTACTACTTTTCATTTTACTTTATTTCTTGTAAATTAATATTTATCAAAAGAAAAAAATAAATAACTTTTATTATAAGAAAATAGAAAAATAACATACTAATAAAAAGATATAACATGTATAGAAAATAAAAATATATTAATTATAATTAGAATAAATTACAAATATACCTATAAGGTTTTGTTGAATACACTAGTTAGTTCTTTTATTTTTAAAACTACATTATGAAGTCTCTAAACTTTGGTTATAATAAGTAAAAAGACTATATTCCGTTAGTCAACTAAAAAATAATATTAAAAAATAATAAATTTGATATTTTTGTATCAAATTGATGACATTAAAATTTTTTTATTTTTTTAATACAAAAAAAAGAATGGTGAATTTCACCAACGGTCCTTCAATTATATAATTCATAACAATTCGGTACCTGAAAAATTATTTGTAATACAAATGTACCCTAATTATATAAATTGTAACAACTTAATACCTCAAAAATTATTTGTAACACAAATGTACCATAATTATGTAAATTGTAATAATTCAGTATTTTAAAAATTATTTATAACACAAAAATATCTCAACTTTTATTTTGTAACTAAATAGTACTATTAAGATTCATTTAGCATTGTGTTTGGAAAAACGTTTTTCGAAAAAAATTTTGTATTTTTATCTTTTTTGAGTTTTGAAAACTATTTTTGATAGATACAGATAAATAAATATTTTTTTCCATAAACATATTTGAAAAAAAAATTTATAAAAATTAAAAAAATTAGTCAATTAAATAAAAAAAATTCAAAACCTGCTTTTAGAATACTCAATAGTACTCTCAAACACTCTTTAGTCTCTCTAACAAAAGTATAACATGAAATATGCATATAAATTTTTATAAAAACAAAATTAGTTGTAATACCTAGTCAGTAAAATTGAAATTTATCTGATGTAAATATTACAGCTAATTTTATTTTTATTAAAATTTATTTGATATGGATATTTTATATCACACTTATATTAAGGAGACTAACAGTCAAAGATGTAAGTAGTATTTATTTACAAAATAAAAGTTGAAATACTTTTGTTAAAAAATAAAAATTGAGGTACTTTTGTATTGCAAATAATTTTTAAGATACTGAATTGTTTCAATTTATATAATTGGGATACCTTTGTGTTCTAAATAATTTTCTAGTACCAAATTGTTACGAGTTATCTAATTGAAGTACCGTGAGTAAAATTTACTTAAAAAATGATAATTTTAATATTTTATTATATGTAATAAAAAAATTAACGGAAAATAATATAATATATTAAACTAAATTGAAAGATTTCGTAATATAGAAAAATAATTAATATATTCAATAAAATTCAGAATTATAGTAATTTAACCTTATAATTATTAGATTAGATAGTGAAATTATTATTATTATTTTAAGATATAAAGATCCAAATTCACTGCATTATACGCTCTAAAAGGCAAGTAGCCTTTTCTCTCTGCTCCAATCCTCGTTTTTCAATTCCTTTGTTTCCCTATATCTTTGATAATGATCCTCATCCAAACCTAATCGCACACCATCAATTTCATACCTTTCTTCCACATTTTGATATTAGAAGCACTTCAATTTCATTTTGGAATGTCTTCCACGGCAACTCTCGCCGCCGTATCTTCATCTTCTTTCACCTCGCCGTCTCCTTCTTCTACTTGTATGTGCTATCATGGCAAATTCTCTACTAATTTCAGTCCCAGACGCCTCTCATTGCCTTCCTTAAGCTTCAAATTCCCGAATCAGTCTTCACTTATGATTCGTTCTGCCGTTTCAATCGAGAAGGAAACTCCGGAGGCTGAGCGGCCCCACACATTTCTCCGGGAATCTGAAGGTGAAGAAGTCCGAGCTCGCTTCGAGAAGATGATAAGGGAGGCCCAGGACAGCGTTTGCCTAGCTATCGAGGCCGCTGATGGAGGCGGCAAGTTCAAGGAGGACGTCTGGTCCAGGCCGGGAGGTGGGGGCGGCATCAGCAGAGTCTTGCAAGACGGTGCCGTTTGGGAGAAGGCCGGGGTCAATGTGTCCGTCGTATACGGAGTTATGCCCCCTGAAGCTTATAGGGCTGCTAAGGCTGCTTCTACTGATCAGAAACCTGGACCCATTCCATTTTTCGCTGCTGGGATTAGCTCTGTAATTCTCAACTCCAACTCACGATTTTTTCAATTGTATTTATTTTTATCACATTTTAATTTAGTCAAGTTGTTTTCTTTGCTTCGGCAGGTGTTGCATCCAAAGAACCCTTTCGCACCGACATTGCATTTTAATTATCGTTATTTTGAGACAGATGCTGCCAAAGGTATTATATGCTTCTTGAGCAATAGCACTTATCCTGAAATCATGTGTGTTGTCTTCAAAGGCTGATATCCTCTGCATGTTTAATTGATACATTTGAATTTTTGTGTTTACATGCCTGCATGTTTAGTGGGATAAGGTAAATTCTTGCATTTTACAATATTACACATAGGTTAAATCAACTTTTCATATTTGGAAAACCTCTTGACAGAGCTACCATATAGCTTAATTTTTCATTTTCACAACCTTTTCTTGCATGGGAGTGATGGATGATATTAGTATTTTATTTTATTTACAAGAGCCATGAGCAAATTTTCATCACCATTAGGCATTATCACACAGGAACTAGGCCTTTCTTCCTCTGCCATTAGTTCCTGGTTGGAAACTTTAGGACATTTGTTGTTGCTTTAGTAAAATTAAACGAGAAAAAAAAATGCTTGATGCCTTGATCCATTATTTTTCCATGACATGCAGATGCTCCTGGAGCACCCAGGCAATGGTGGTTTGGTGGTGGCACTGATTTGACTCCTGCTTACTTCTTTGAGGAGGATGTGAAGCATTTTCATTCTGTAAGTTCTCACATTAGACAGCTATTTATGTTTCTCCATGTTTAAAATGTGGTTTCCTTGGCAGAAGGCATCATCTTGTGTCCATGATTTATATTAGAAGTTGAGCATCTAGTTTCACTTTACATGTTTCATGCTCCCCTTCCGAAGGGAGAAAATGCAAAACATAGTTATATTTTTTTTAAAAAAAAAAGAAAGGCACGCACACAATTGTATGGATATTCACTCAAATGTAAAGTATCATCCCCATAGAAGTAATGATATCCCTATGACTCTGCACCATCTATCTTTGTTACTAGCTGTAGCCTATGTGAATTGAAATTAACGTTTATTTCATGCTGTAGATTCAAAAAAAAGCCTGTGACAAATTTAATACTACTTTTTATCCCCGGTTCAAGAAGTGGTGTGATGACTATTTCTATATCAAGGTATGCATCTTGTTAGACCTTTTGATCATGCTATTGTGATTTTCATCATGGTAGATTTACCTCCTTTGCCAAAATTATGCCGAATAATATTTTTACCTACTAATGTTATTTCCCAATTATATTTTGTAATGTGGTAGACTAAGCTAGCCTGAAGAGTTTTGCTTAAATAGCCTTATAATATGGATTTTTGTTGATTGTTAATATTATATGCAGCATCGAGGTGAGAGGCGAGGGTTGGGGGGAATATTTTTTGATGATCTAAATGAGTATGATCAAGAGATGCTTCTTTCCTTTGCCACTGGTAATTATTAGATTGAGATTGATGCATCTTGGGTGGTTTTATCCAGAACCACATATACTTACATCATTTGCAAAATTTTTGTTGAAATTTCAGAATGTGCAAATTCTGTGGTGCCTGCATACATCCCCATCATAGAAAAAAGAAAAGATATGCCTTTCACAGAACGCCATAAAGCATGGCAACAGTTGCGACGGGGACGCTATGTGGAGTTTAACTTGGTATCACAACTGATTCTACGTTGATTTCCTTTTTAAAATACAAAAACTTTTCAAGATCATGCTTTGAATGCATTTTGCTTCTCTTTTTCCAATCAAAGGTTTATGATCGAGGTACAACATTTGGGTTGAAGACAGGAGGTCGAATTGAAAGTATTCTTGTTTCTTTGCCACTAACTGCACGGTGGGAATATGACCATGTAAGTTTCCAAGAACATTTTGCGTTAGTATTCCATTATGTGAAATTAAGGAATGGAAATTTATGAGCCAACATTTAAAAGGTCTTCTATTTATTTGGCATACAGAAACCTGAAGAGGGAAGTGAGGAGTGGAAGTTATTAGATGCTTGCATCAATCCAAAAGAATGGATCTAATTATCTGCAATCCTCATCATTCTAAGCCTTTTTGTCTTTTTCATTTTGTATTTGCAGCTTTCTTGTATCTTCGTCGAGTGTTTTTGTAGTTGTAGTGAGAACTAAGCACTTTAGTTACATGTCATCTACTAATCATGTAACTTTGCGAATAAGATAATAGAAAATTTGTCTGTAATAGTTATGAGAATGGCGAATAGGTGAAGCTTTTTGTCTGCTTTTTCTGCATGATCGGAGGATAAAATTGAGCATTTGATTAATGACATGTAAGTTGTTACTTGTGAACAGCATGCTTGTTGATTACCGCAATCATGCCAATGTCCTTGATTATACGAATCTAGTTTGTAAATCCTAACAAGGATGGTTATTTATTTGAGAGTTCTTCGAACATTATTTTGAATATATTTTCCAGGTTGACACCACCATATTGGCATTATTTTTGTTGAAGATTATCTTAGAAAGCTAAAAATATCAAAAGGTTGGTACAGAAAACAGTATTAGAAGCCTTGAAAAATCTAACTCTTAGAAGAACACAGAAATAGCCCTTAAACTGCTGAAATAATGCAACTTTCACCTCTCACCTAAAGATACCATACCCTTAATGTTAATCGTCAAATGTATGCAAGCTTTGACCACTTTATCTCTGATTCTACAAAATCTATTACTCTATATACTAAATAATGATGCCCGCAAAGCTTCACTGTTTCTTTCACGACTATATTACTCATGCAATATAAAATTTAAACAATGAATACATCAGCTCTAATCAAGCAGCGCACGCTTAAGACATCAGTAAACACATCAAAACATAGATCCAAGCTCAAACTTTGTGTGCTTATAACTTCAGAGAGTACCTAAAACAATGTCTTTCCTTTTTGTTTTAGCTTTGTTTCTAAAATTACAAAATGAAGGGGGGGTGTTAGAACATTAACAAAACACTAGCCAACTATTAAAGCAGAGCAAAAGAGGAGATGGCTTCTAACCAACATTAGCTATCAGAATCAAAAAGTTCTGGGAGTGATCAAATGGTTTCCCATCCATTAACGGCTTTTACTGGGTGGCCAGTCAAGGAACTTGTAACCCTGAAGCGAGGATGGTAGATAGGTTTGCGTTGAAGATGGATTGTGAGGTGGGTAGATGTAGCCCTTTCCATATCCAAGATCTTTCATTAATTTAGTAGGAGCGTTTCTTAAATGGAGTGGCACTCCCTCATTTTGTCCAACTGATTCCCTAACAACCTTCTGTGCAGCCTCTATTGCTTGATATACAGAAATGGATTTGGGGGCCAAAGCCAAGTAAGCTACACACTGAGCAAGAATCACATTGCACTCAGGCATGCCCAAGAAATGGCATGCTTGGTAGCAAGCAACAGCCTGGTTAAGGGCCAACGGATCAGCTAACCCAACATCCTCACTTGCAAACCTTATCAAACGCCTAGCAATATAGAGAGGCTGTTCACCTCCTTCTAACATTCGTGCCAGCCAATAAATGGATGCATCTGCATCACTTCCTCTCATAGACTTGTGAAGGGCACTGATGAGGTTATAGTGCTCTTCCCCTGCCTTGTCATAAGCCAGATGCTTGCATTGAAGTGCCTCCTTAGCATCATCCAAAGTGACATTAGCCACCGAACCAGAGAATTTTTCATGGGATTTTAGTCTGGCAGCAGCAGTAGCAGCAGAAATTTCAAGGGCATTTAAAGCAACACGCGCATCCCCATCACAATTCTCAGATAAAAATTGAATAGCATCCTCAGTGACTTCTACTCCAATCCCTAAACTTTTAGGGAGTCCCCTATCGGAATCATTGATTGCCCGGTTGAGAATGGTTTGAACATGGTGAGGCTTTAAAGGGCTTAGTGTAAGAAGTCTGCAGCGTGAGAGCAGTGGTGTGATCAAATGGAAAGAGGGGTTTTCAGTGGTAGCACCTATGAACACAATGCTACCATCTTCAATAACAGGCAAGAAAGAATCTTGCTGGGACTTGTTAAACCTATGAACCTCATCAACAAACAAGACAGTTCTTTTCCCACACTTTAACTTCATCTTCCTCGCATCTTCAACGGCATCCCTCACATCCTTAACGCCACAATTCACAGCCGACAAAGAAACAAATCGATAAGAAGAAGAAAAGGCGTGGGCTTGGGGAGTGGAATTGACAATAGCTCTAGCAATGGAGGTCTTACCAGTCCCGGGTGGGCCCCAGAGAAGAATTGAAGGGAGGCGATTGCATTCTATAGACGACCGGATAATAGAGTTTTGGGCCAGAAGGTGATCTTGTCCAACAACGTCGTCGATGGTGCGGGGGCGCATGCGTTCCGGGAGGGGTTCGTGGTTAGAGGATGAGGAAGGTGCCGATAATTTGGGCCGCTTGGAGGGGAGGACTTGTGCATCCTCCGCCTGAGCAGTAGAAAGAGAAGGGGAAGCAGAGGCGGCAGAGGAGTTGGGCTTAGATTGGAAGAGAAAGAAACGGTCGAGCTTTGGCTGGAGGGGAGATGGGTTTGAGTTAGGATTAGTATTAGGATCAGAAGAAGAAGACGGTGATTTATTGGAGAGAATCCACTCGGTGGCTTTAAGGGTGGATTTGCCGCCGGTAGCTGCCAAAGCTTGAGCAGCCAATTCGCTTGGGAAACCCATGCTTAGCAGCTGCTCCATCTCCATTTTTCACTTTTCAATTGTTCTGTTCGTCATTGGCCTATTGTTAAATGTTAATGAATAAATAATCGAGATAAGCTTGCTGTCCGTCTTGGCGGTGGCAAATTATTACATGGATTTGGGTCCATGCTCCATGCGTATATTTTTTTAATTTAACGTTAGCTTTTACGTCATTTTTTTCTTCTTTTTCTTGTTTTTTGTTATTCGATTTTTTACTTTTGTTATTCTTTCATTCTTTATATTGATGCAAATGAATGAATATATATTCAATTGAGTTGTTGGTTCTAATTAAATGACATTTTGGTAATGTATTTATACTGATTACCTACAATTAACTGTTACAAATGGTATCATAACTCTTTCTAACGTTTTCTTATAAGTGCATTAAATGCAATCTGCAGAGAGAGATGTCCTGGTAGGAAAATGCTCAATTGTATTACGTGGCAGCTTCTGGTTGGCTGAAATCTCCAACGGCTAGTTTTTATTCAAGTGTCCCGGTCGGGACTCTATATGTCCAAGTTGAGACTTGCCCGATGATGCTACTGCCAGGAACTTGGGTCTTCTCGACTTTGAATGCGTCCTGGTCGGGACTACCCTTCTCAGTCGGGACTTGAGTCTGTTTTGACTAAAAATATTTTGACTTTCTGATGATGTGACACATTATAGTGGTGTCTTCTCTTCAACGGTTATGTCTTTTTTAATGTCTCGTTCGGACCGTAACCATTCCCGGTCGGGAACCTAAGTGTCCCAGTTAGGACATCATATGTCCTGGTCTGCTTTTGCTACTGGAACTTTTGGATCATCACCCTGCAGATTTTCCTGGTTTAGACACTTGATTTGCTTGGTCTGCTCTACAGTCTCAGTCGGGACATTCTTATCCTGGTCTGGAAACCGCTGGTCCCGGTCAGGACATACCATTTTCCGATATACTTTGGCTACTGGAACTTTGAGACATTTAGAGACAATGGTTTTCCGGTCTGGACTTGTGTCCCGGTTAGGAGTTCCTTGTCCCGGTGAAATTTTTGAATTGTTCAATGAGGAAACCTTAACCAAATGTGCTGAAATTTTGAATACTATCAAAACAACACTCAACAAAAATGTTAGTAATAATTAATTTGATCGTCAAAATTAAAATAGAAAGTAATCATCTTTTGGTTAACAATATTGATAATAAACTAACAAATATAATATTTTAAATGTAAATGTGCATAAAATGAACGAATTTCACATGTTAAAATTGATGTTAATTCTTTTAAAAAAGATAGTTTGAATGAATAATTGAAAATTAGCTAATATATCAGCAGAAACCATATTCTACCATGAGAAATATAACTAATATTTTATTTTCAATATTTTTTGAATATTTGCTTTAACATTATTCTATATTATTAAAAATATAATTTAAAAATCATTACTTTATTTAGTAAATTAAATTTAATAATATAAACTAATTATATAGTAAATATATTATACTAGTACATTACCCTCACATTGCGTCAAGTATTTTGTGAACTTCATTTTATTATCTCTTGATGATAAATCTTTATTATTTAATTTTTTTTTACTTTTCCCTAATTATATTTTTTAAAAAAAGATTTTTTTTCTAATTATTATTTTTATTGTAATTTTATTTTATCAAAACGTATAATTATTTGTATAAATATATAATATTCGACAATATCTCATTAGTAAAAGATGGCTCCAACATCTCAAATATATATAGCCAAATCAACAACTCAGGAAAATGAAAACCTAAGAAAACAATTAAGTAGATATATATATATTGGTAACAACAAATAAGAGGAACGAACCATTATTCTGAATTCAAACTGGACCACTCCAAAATTTTAATGAGCATATACTTCAAATATTAAAAAAAAACAAATGAAATAATAATACTGTAACACCTTCTCATATAATTAAGATTAACCCAACTATATAAGTAAGTGTTATAGACTTTCCATTATTGAAAACTTGTGAAAATTTAAAACTTTTTATTTTTCTTATATTATTATCTTTTAACATCCTTTCATACAAATATTTTTCATGTTACTATTTTAACGTATTAGTCTATATCTTATATTATGCATAAAACTATCATTCATCCAATAAAATAAATCCAGTTTAGGCTAAACTAGCCCAGTGTTTACAGAATTGTATCATATATAAATACATGTTCTTTAATCTAATAGACATGTACAAAACCAACTACCCATATGACATATAACAAAAACAAAAATATCATAATATCACCAACTCCAAAGGTCTGCACTATGGTCTCTGATGGGCTTTCTTTGAGTGAAAAAAGGTAGGAAAATGGAGAGGTGAAGAGGGAGCACAAATTTGGGTGGAAAAGTTAGGGTTTGGGGTTGATGTTAATGAGGAAGAAGAAGGATTTTTATACTTTGGTAAATATGTCACTTTAGTCTCTCCTTGTTTTTGCCAAATATCCACTTAAAAACTTTGCTTTTACTTCTTTCTTATAACTTTTCTCAATTTTATATTTTTTAATTAAATCACCCACACCAAAAATAAAATCTTTTATTAATCTTTAAACCCCAATTTTAGACTCTAATAATATTAATTGCGGCAATTAAATATATTAATTATCCAGACCAAAATTACGGGCATTACAAATACATAGATCCGGATAGGAAGACAGAAAAACTATAGACAAAGAAAGCATACTACCATATCAGGATGCAGAAGATTGGTCAATAAGAGATTACAGTTCCAAATCAGCATAAAAAAAAATTTAAAAAAATGAGAGAAGTAATAATAGATTTGGTTAGGAAAATAGAGAAAAAAAACAAAAAACGGATAAAGCAGTGAGAATATATTTAGAAATGAAGATACAATGAAAAAAAATAAATACACAGAAAGCTTACTGGCACTTTCTGTTGAAAAATTGTGATTATGAGTCATTTTGAAAGGGTAATTCGGGTGGGTCTCACAGCTCGGTTTTGGGAGAAAGATCCTGATATGTGTTTCTTGACATGAAAACTATGAATTAATGTATTCATATGCTCAAAATGGAGAATATGTGAATAGAAATTGAAGTTCAAAGTAAGCTCATTGTTAAGGAGATATATAAAAGAAAAGTGAAAGTGAGAGTTGTTTGTCCCACATTACTAAAATATAAAGTTGGACGTGTGTTTATATATTAAGATGCGTTCTTACATAGGTAAGAAAATAACATGTAAGGCTCTCTCTCGCTTGCTCAGGCACGGAGGGTGCAAATCTATGGTCTGAGATAGGCCAATGCACGATTTGCATACACGAATGTCGGCCAAAAATCTCATAGTTCAGACCAAGCCCAATTTTTATATTTTTTAATTTCTGGAAATTGAAGCAACACTCTCGTGTTGATCTACGGGTTTGGCACACCCGTGTGGATCCACACGGCCAGATCTAACACGCTTGTATCGTTGTACTACAGTGTGTGCATAGCTAATATACACTCCCGTGTGGATTGTATTTTAGATTAGTATTCTGAGTTTCTTGTCTTTTGAAATTTCACTTTTGGATATATCAAAGATTAATTTCATCATTATTTGAGAGTTACAAAGACATTATTGGCAGTCTTTAAAAAAGATTAATCACAATTAATCTCACATCTTTTCTATCTAGTATAAATAAGAGTTTTTGACTTGTGTTAGAAAGGGGTTTTGAGAGTTGAGTTTGGTTCTTGTTGAAAAAGTCTTATTCTTCCCTTTTCTTATTCTTCTCAAGTGATAGAGAGTGTGACAAATACTCAGTTCGTTGTAAGTATGTGTTATGTATTCAATAACTACTTAAGATTTGTTGTATCCTGGAAAACAAATATCAGTTATCCTAAATACTGGTAGTAGGAGGCGAATTTGATTTAAGGACACTGTGTGGAACACAGGTTTCAGATTTGTTCTTCATTTCTCTTATCATTCTATTTGAATATTGAATTAACAATTTTTCTATTATTGTTTTCTTAACATTTCCAGATGCAGAAGATTATTTGAAAAGAGATCCAAAATCTAAAACAACAAACACCTCAAAAAAAGAAGAAGTTAATATTAGATATGGATAGAAAAATATAGAAAAAAAAACATGAAGCAATTAGAGAAGGACAGCAGAAAGAGAAAGGCAAGGATAGGAAGGATAGACAAATAAATGGTTTCTTATTATGACACAAAAATATTAGAAGTAAATAAAATGACGACAATTAACTAAGTACATATAACTGCTTTTTAATAACAAATAGATATATGCACATAATAACAGAAAATACATCATAAAAAGCAGATATAATCAATAAAAAAATCAGCTCAAGAGTGAAAATTAAATTTCAGCATAGAATTATAGTTAAGTAAATAAGAAAAAATAATTATAAAATCTATCTTCAACATAATAAAAGAAGTAGTTTTAAAGTAGTAATAAGAGAATAAAAAAAATAGGAGCAATTGCAAGAAGAGAAAATAGAGAAAGTTATTGGGAAGCAAAGAAGGGAAACAACTAGTGAGTGAAAAACACGATTGTAAAGAGCTGCTATTTATAGAAGTTGGAGGATGTATTGTCAGTTTTTATTTAAAGAAAATATACATAGTCAAAATTCGTATAAATCAAATTTCAGAAATAAACAAGAAAATATACCGTTAAATTAAAAAATAAATATATCACATTCTAATACAGACGGTGCATATTTGAGAACCAAACACAAAAACCAAAGCATGCAAGTGAGCAAGTCGTAATTAAGATAAAAACTCTTTGCAAATGACACACTGCAACCAAATGAAAATAAATATTTTTACTAATTTTTTTTTGACATAAAAGGCCATAGTTTTTTAGATATGTAACAATAAAATGCAAGCTAATAAAGGCAATTTCAAATTTTTAGTGAGAATACAGAAATCAAAGTGGGTAAGTCATAATTAAGATAAGAACTCTTTGTAAATGACACATTGCAACCTAAAAAGAGCAGCTATAATTCGATTCATCTTTTTCCAAGAGTTTCATAACTGGACATTGAGAAAAAAAAATAGATTAAATCTAAATGAGTTGAAAAGAAAGGAAAAAGGAAGACTTCTTATTTGTGGGAGCACTTCTCCTTTTGTAGTCGGTAAGGCGTAAACCAATATATGCTCATGCCTGAACCAAGAAAAGAAAGATAGAAAGAAAGCATAGCCAAATCCGTATAGCTAGGTGTCCTCAAGGACTGATTATCTCACCAGAGCAGGATCAAAATCACAAGAATGCTCGCATTCTCATCAATCATCTATCAAACCATACTATGGATCGGGATAAAACCACTCGTGTTGACCAGTAGAGTGCCCGCAGTCGACAAAGGATTTCCCCAGAGGGGCCCAGGAGGTGGATCGTAGTCCCTTATGTGGAAATTTGCCGTGATTATTCCATCTTTCCATAGAAGAATGATATATTAAAAGGATGAGAAGGCAGATCAATTAGTCCCGTTTTTATCGCACTGAATTGCTTACTTCCTAGCTTGCTCTTCCCTAAGCTGTTTAGTAGTTTTCCTCTCCTGCTGATCTTGGAGCTAATGACGATCAACATCCCATGCATGGCTATTGATTCTTCTGATCCAAACTAAACACTGATGGGGCTGCCTTTAGTAGCCCTTGCAAAGCAGATTTGTAGAATCATTAATTAGAAGAAAATTCGACTCCTTCTTCCCTTCCAGGGAAAACCAAGCCTATAGAATGTTTGTGTCAAGAGATGCAGGATGCCAAATTCAAAAGCAAATGAAGGATGTCCAAAAGTAAACCAATCCTTTATACTGCTACGAAAAACACCATCGGATTTCAAAGTAGCATGATCTAGTTCGTAAATGTCACCCAATTGAGCATGTATAGCATCACATGAGCTAGCAAGTCAAGTACGGAGCCTTGTCTACGAAGCAGAGCAACCTTGTCTTGCTTGCTTCTGGTGAAGCTTCTAGAACTATAATGCTTTTTTTTTTATGGTAGAAATACTACTTTTTAGATTCGATGAGCTCAACTTCCACTGAAAAGAGAGGCTAGACCTCAACCTCAGATTTGCAGCCTGATGGTAGAGATTTCCCTAATCTTCTTCTTGGTGGTATGCCGTAACCCACCTAGTCGCCCCTCCCATTATATGAAATAGACAAAAAAATGTTGTCTTCGGTTGGGGCAGGATCAACCGCTCTTTTGTCCTTCACGCTCTTCTGCCTACTTCTTCCTATCTCTAGACTTCTCCTACTACTCGGGGGAAGTTCCCCTATTGAAAAAGCATCAGAAAGGTTGATCAGCTCCGACTTCTAATAATTTTTTAGTTGTGTAATAAAAAATTGCAAGCTAATAATTGCAATTTTAGGATTTAGTGAAAATAAAATTTGTAGAATTTAAACTTGCCCACGTGTAGGAATAAATTATCCCTACCAATAAGTGTCAGAGACACCTTAATCGAATTGCAGAATTGAAAAGTTGTTAACTATTGTGCTACCAATACCTT
>CATIWF010155176.1:0-11291 GCA_949630135.1 Balakata baccata | reverse complement strand
AGTTGCACATATTGTTGTCTATGGAAAGGTTTGTAGTCAAACCACTAACTTTCCGGTCAATTGGGGATCATGATGTGTTGCTAGATACCGCTCATGGTTTGCTTAAATTATTTGATAATTTAAGTGGCCAACATAACCGGGAACCTAATGGGTCACATGCTTTGGAAATGTAAAGAATGAGCAAAATGGCTTAGGATGAGATCCAAAATATGAGAAAATTATTTTGAGTCGGTTCGCGATAAGATTGCGGAAAAAAAATCGCTCGGGGGGTTGATGGGCCTGCTCAGCAGGCCTAGGCGCAGCAGCTGGCCAATGAGCATAAATTGGCCTTGATGGCCATTACTATTCATATAACTCTCACTTTTTCCTCTCTTCAATTTGGATCTATTTTTTTGATTTTCTTTTGGATCTAAAAGACTCCAAAAGACAGAAAATAGACAAGAAAAAATTTTTGGGAGAAGAAAATTTTTTGGAGACAACAAGAAAATTAAAGAGTTTAGTTTTCTTCTCATATGAACATACACCATTGCTAGCACTTTGAAATATGTTCAAGCCATCTCCCTAGTGGTTTCATCCTTTCATCTTCGCACGGATATTGTTAGAGACCATCTAAGATTGGATTGTTGTGGTTTGCTACAACCCAACAAGGTGAGAAGTTGAAAAAAAATCAAGAAATTATAAATGTATAAATTCTGAATTTTTTTTTTGTTAAATTAGTTTTAATTGACACATGTATATTCCGTTAATTCGGGTTTTGAAAATTTTTATTTTCTGCTGCGTTATATGTATGTGATACATGATCAAAACCCTTCAACAATCACCCATAATACACTCCATACATTGCAAATTCATAACCTTTAGCTTAGAGGTTCATTGATCAAAACATACAGGTTCATCCTTAATAAGCCACAAGTTCATCATTTGACTCATGCAATCACAAATATCAAGCATTCAATTAAATCAACTTGTGGTTATGTACAAACCTTAATAAATTTTTACCAATTCCAAATTTATGGGACTTATGGCTCTTGCTGGTCTCCAATTGATTGAGAACCTAATTTGAATATACATTTGATTAATACATTGATAGAATATTTATTTTCAATTTCTTTTAAACAATTATTTATAGTTTTTAATAAGTGGCAGTATGACCTCCTATGACTGTTTAATATATAACTTTTTTTATACTTATCCAATTTATGTAATTCTTAATTCGAATTAAAGCTAACACATAATACTATAACATTAAAATTTCAGAATTTTTGAACCATTATACAATTTTTAGTACAATTTCAAATATTATCTTATCTTCTGTCTTTAAACAGTTTTGAGACTCTTTTAAAATTCCATTTCTTATAACGTGTAGGCTATATTATTGTGAAAAATTGTAAGCACTTAGAGAGGTCAAGTTGGAACATTTTTTTATGTTTACAATTTTATCAGATATTGTCTCTAATGTCCTCAAACACTAAAGAATATCTAACTGGTCTAACACAAGATAACAACCTGACCAGTCCTCATTATTATGATCGTAACTTATAAAATACTCAACATATTAAGGTAAAGTTTTCATAGAAATTTATCTAAGATATAGATCTAAAATTGTTATGTTTTACACTTTGGTTGATTCGGACCACAAGAACCTAAAAAATAAGGACGAGGAAGCTGGTGTAATATTGATACACAGAAAATAACTATGATCAAAGTCATCAATTTCTTCACAATAACTCAACCTACACTAAGAATATAAGCACGAAATTTGGCATACAAATAAAGAGCATGTAAATCTACAACTTTTATATTTCAAACTTTCATTGAATATACCTCTAACAGGGTGAAAATAAATGAAAACCGTACTAAAATCTGTTGATGCACTATTGGGAACCATTAACACTTATTTGAGGATATCTCTTTATACACGCCACTGTGTCAAAAGGCACGTAAATAAGACATAAATCTACATCTTTCATGTTTAGAACTTAAAATTCGGCTTATAAGAGCATGAAAATAAAACCCCAATCTCTATCATAGAAACATAATTCTAAGAAGAAAGAGGTTTACTAGCAAGACCAACAATCGACCGTTAATTCATCTTTAATTAATTCACTTACCACTTATCAAAATATCTTGCTTATGGCTAGATTATGGAAGAAATTTGAAGAAATGAGAAGAAGAAGATGAAGAAAATAGAAAATGAAGAAAAGTGGGCAGTTTGCCCAAACTTATCCAATTTTCCAATTGTTTCCCAACCACATGTTTATTATTATTATTATTATTATTATTATTATTATTATTATTATTTAAACAATCTAATCACTCAGTTCCATTTTAACAACATCAACTACACCAATCAATTCTATTTATTTAATTTCTCATTGAGCCATTTATTATTTATTTATTCTTCTCTCTAAATAATTTATTTATTCTAATTAAACCCTAATTAGCGAACATTACAAATCTCTCCCCCTAAACATGTTTCATCCTTGAAACATACCTAAAAAGTCATCATTGAACAACTAGGGGTATTGAGCTTTCATCATTTCCTCGCTTTCCCAAGTTGCTTCTTCCATTGCATGATTTCTCCATAGAACTTTCACTGATGGTACCTGCTTGTTTCTAAGCTCCGAAGTCTCTTCCTTAGAATTTGGATTGGTTCTTTGTAATATGTCAAATCTTGTCTCACTTGTATGCTCTCAGCTGGTATAATATGAGAAAGATCTGATCTATATCATCTTAACATCGATACATGAAAAACATTATGTATCTTACTTAACTCTAGTGGTAAAGCGAGTCTATATGCAACCAGTCCAATTCGTTCCAAAATTTCATATGGTTCGATGAATCTTGAGCTTAGCTTGCCCTTTTTGCCGAAACTCAATACTTTTTTCCAAGGAGAAACTTTAAGGAAAAATTTCTCCTATGGCATATTCAATGTCTCGTCTTTTAAGGTTAGCATATGATTTTTGTCTGTCTAAAGCTGCCTTAAGCTTTTCTTGAATAATTCTCACTTTCTCCTCTGTCTCTTGCACTACATCTGGCCCAACTAGCTTCCTCTCGCTAAGCTCTATCCAACATAAAGGTGTTTGATACTTCCTACCATACAGTGTCTCATATAGGGCTATCTGAATGCCAGATTGATAGCTGTTGTTGTAGGCAAATTATATCAAAGGGATATATTTGTCCCAAATTAAGATCTAAATAACTCTCTGATTGTCCGTCTGTTTGGGGATGAAAAACCATGCTCAAATTAAGTTTGGTACCTAGAGCTCGTTGTAAACCGCTCCAAAATTGAGATGTAAATCCGGGATCCCTATCTGAAACAATAGAGATAGGCACTCCATGAAGTCGTACTATCTCATTAACATAAATCTCTGTCAATTTGTTTAGTTGGTAGTCTTTTCTTATAGGCAAAAAGTGTACTGACTTTGTGAGTCTATCCATAATGACCCATATAGCATCATGCTTCTTCGGTGTTAAGGGCAATCCAATAACAAAATCAATGGTAATCCTATCCCATTTCCATTCCGGAATAGTGATCAAGTGCAACAATCTTGAAGGTACCTGGTGCTTTGCTTTGACCTGATCATAAGTTAAACACCTCGTAGTGTAATAATCTGTAATATCCTTTTTCATCCCTGCCCACCAGTATCTACTTCTTAACTCTTGGTACATCTTGTTGCTTCCGGGTGCATCACATATTTGCTTTCATGGGCCTCTTTTAGGATTCTCTTTCTTAGATTCTTAACATCAGGTACACATAATCTGCTCTGATAATACAATTTACCATCTGAATCAATGGTGAACTCGAGTCTCTCCCCCTTAGAGACCAACTCAACTAGCTCAACTAACTTGCTATCATGCTTCTGTGCATCTTTGATCTCTTGGATAAGAATTGGCTGAATGTGCAACTCCGCTACAGTCTTCCTACTCAGAGCATCTGCTACTACATTAGCCTTACTTGGATGATAATTTATCACACAAGTGTAATCTTTTATCAACTCAAGCCATCTTCTCTGTCTCAAATTCAACTCTCTCTGTGTGGGTAGATACTTCAAGCTCTTATGATTTGTGTAGACGAAAAAACTTTTCCCCATATAGATAATGGCACCAAATCTTTAATGCAAAGACTATAGCTGCTAACTCTAAATCATGTGTAGAATAATTCTTCTCATGCGATTTCAGCTATCTGGAAGCATAAGCAAACACTTTTCCTTCTTGCATTAATGCACAACCTAAGCCATTATGAAAAACATCACTATAAATGACATACTTCTTATTAGGGATCGACTGTGTCAAAATTAGAGCCTTTGTGTTATGGAGCAGCCTATACACGAAGTTTCAAGGATTCAACAAGAGGATCAAGAACGCAAGCATCAAGCTCAAGAGATCTCTAGTCCAATTAGCATGCCTCAACATCCTATAACAAGGTCTCGATCTAAGAAGCTTTAACAAGCCTTAATCCATCATCTACAAGGTTTAGTGAATTCAGCTAGTGAAGGTTTACAAGGACATCAAAACTTTGTAACAAGTGCAGCTCAAGTTCAATACAACTTAATTCAAATCCAAGTTACTAATGGGTTTAATTAAGAATGTAATGGGCCACTTTTGTTAAGGGCTGGATGAATATGTATGGGGAAATTACATTAGTTTGCGGGCATTAGGTTTAATCTTGTTTATTAAGCTTAAATAAGGGGCTAACATATTTATTTCTTTTAAAAGAGTCCATTAGTTTCCATTTGGGATATGATTTGATTACTTTTCATTTGTGTTTAAGCTTTATTAGTTTCCAAATTCATTAAGGAAAACCTTGTAAAGGCTATAAATATGTCTTGGACTAATGGTTGGGCAAATTTTGAAATTTTTAATCAAAAAAGGTGGTTTTTCTTTTATCATTGTGTTCTTGTGTAGAATGCATATTTTAAGGAATTCAAGTAGGTTGATCTCCTTCTTGTGGAGTGTTTCGAAATTAGAATTCAGAAATAAGCCATAAGTAAATTGTCATAGTAGTTATAATCAACTATTGTTAATGTACATAATATGTTGATGTGTGACTATAATTGAAATGGCATACCTAATCCAGTATAAGTATGTAAATTGGAAGCAATCAAAATGAAAAAGTTTTAATTCATACAGGTTTACTTAGCTAGTTGTGGCATTCCACTTATATAATGAGATTATTCCTATTATATAGGTGGCATGTCACATTATATGTACCATTAAGCTTTCAATAGCTTAGCATGTGGATTTTTTGCATGTAGATTTGGAGCCAGTTGATAACTGAATTGACATGAGAAGAGGAGATTGAGCCTAGTCAGAGATTTAGTTCATGCATTCTTATTATCTATTATTCATGCATTTGGGTAGCTACACAAATTTAATAAAAAAGCATGATGAAATTTATGATTATTTATTTAATTGGTTTAATAAGGTTGTAAAAAGTGGACATAATTTAGCCGAATGCATGATATGCAGTTTATTCTATCATTGGATATGAGGAATTGATAGTTAATTAAACATGTGGCATAGTTCAATTAACATGTGGTAAAAGTCATTTATTGAGTGAAACACGAGTGGTTTGTATTATATTTGAGTGAAGCATGTGAGGGAGTGTTTGTGAGGATTTTTTTCCCTTAATTATTACTTTCTTGTGAATTGCTAACCATGTTCGATCAAGGCACAATAGGAAGTAGTGGGAGTGAAGAGCTGCCCAAGCATGTACCAATAGAGACTATTCAGTCCCAATTTGAGAGACTCTTCTCCATGATGGCAAATGTCAATGAAAAGATGGATAGACAAGAAAGGGAGAACAAAGAGATGAGGCAAAGTACCACAAATTCCAAAAGAAAAAGAGAGGAATCCAAACTTCATGGGAGATGGAACATTCACAATTCTGGAATAGGGAGGTTTCAGTCTCAAGAAGAAAAAGGTTATTTTGAGCATTTTGAAGATGCTAAACCAACAAGAGAAAGAAAGAAGAAAGATAGCATCTCCGGTAAGCGAATTTCAAAAAGTAATTGACAAGATGTGTACCATGTTATATGGGTGGGAGAATGAAGAGACAGAAGGAAAAGAAGAATCCTTATCCAAGAAGATGTGAAATTCAAAAATCAATTTTTTATTATGATTTTGACGTTGTTCCTAAGTTTAAAGTGGAGGATGATGGTAAGAGTCAAGAGCTGAATGATGTTCATACTAGTAACATTGAAATTATATTTGAGTATAGATTCCTTATCACCATTGCAAGAAGTTAATGATGTTAGTGAAAATATCGTTCCAGATGAATTTGCGGCTAATAATGATAAATCGATAGTGGTGAATAACATTTGGGTGAGCTTGAGGGAGTAAAAGTGAATGAAAATGAGGTAGAAGGAGAGGTTGAAAGCGTGATTGATATAAAAGAAAGGGCTATTTGTAATCAAGAGATAGTTGAAAAGGTAGAGATTTTTAGTAAAAATGAGAGAGATGAGAAAAGAAAGAATTATACACTAATAATCTTGATTTTGAGTAGTAAAAACGAGAGATGAGATAGATGAGAAAAGAGTGCATTTGTGTTAAAAAGAAAGAGATGTGAAAAGTGAATTATACACTAACAATCTTGATTTTACTTTGCTATGTGCTATACATTTTCCTTTTGATGTAGGCAAAGATTCGAGGACGAATCTTCTAAAGGAAAGGGAGAGTGATACGAGCAAGGGAGCGGAGCATGGAGTCATCTTGTACCAATCAAATGGAGGAATCTTATATCATTGAAATGGTTCAATAAGAAGTTCAAATGCCCATTGATGTGGTCAAAATACCTTTTAGGCGTGTTCCAAACCATAGGAGGCAGCATTGGAGCATTAGAAGCAATATTGGGCCTAAAGTTAACAATCAAGCTAATGGGCCAATGCTACACAAAGGAAAGCCTAAAGTGAAGATTAAGGAAGTCTTTCATGAAGATTCAAGTCAATTGGGCCTATTTCTAAGGTGTCAAAGCCCATTAACTCAAATAAGCAGATTTGAAGAATCATGTGCAATGCATATACACAACTTATAGGCAATCTTGGGAAGCATGTGGGGCTTATTATTTGGATTCTAATATGTTATTTAGGCCCAAATTTGTATGGTCCAACTTGTATAATCAGATTGTATCTACTTTTCTATTTCTAGTAGGATTCTATAGTCATTTTCCTTATTTGTCTAGGATTTAGTTTATTAGTTGTCATATCCCTATTTTCAAGGGATTAGATTAAATCATCTCTATCTTTAAGAGATTTAGATAAGATTGAATGTAAATCCCTTTCTTTAATGGATAAGAAACTATCTTTTAGGGATTAGATTAGGATTAATATTAATTTTCCTTTTCCAATGAGAAAACTAACACTTTGGGACTATAAATAGTCATCTAGGCTTGTGTACTTATTAGCTTATGAACAAAAATGAATTTGAGAGTTTTCTTCAAGAGAGGCGTGTTCTTCATCTTTGTATGCTAAGGAATTATTTCACTTATCATGTTAGTAAAACTTATGGTGTCTAATTCTTTCTTATATCCTTTGTTACCATTTCCTTACTGATCAGGTGATGGATCTGTACTTATTTCCTTTTTGTTATTGGATCCTTGTTGGTTTAGGGGTGAAAAGGGTTAAGCACCTAAATTGATTGGGATTAAAAATTTGATTGTTGAATTGATTTGGACATCATCTAGACTTAGATTCTAGGGGTTGCCACATCATTACCCTTTGAAGATTAGAGACATTGGTGGTGTTTTTAATGCATTTCTAACCGTTGAGCTACCTCTTAAACACTTTTTGCAGCATTAAATGCAGAGCATCACGGGTATGACTAGGTCTTTAAGTTTGAATAGAGAAATCTTGTCTTGACAGTCACAAGCATGACCAAAGGAGTCACTGGCATGACTATTACTCTTATTGTAATTCTGGGCATGATTCAAGTGGTATAGTCTACTGTAAAATTTTGGAGCCTTTCTGTCAATCGTCATAGGCATGACTCATAGGTGTCATGGGCATGACTTATGTTATGGCTATGAGCCAGGTTATGAAGGCTTATAAACCTGAAGTTTAATCTTGTCTTCTATTGTCATGAGCGTGATTGTGTTTATTATGATCGTGACACTTGTATTTAGCTGAGAATTGTATCTCTAATATCTTGAAATAATTGTCTTTGTTTTGCATTTGAGTTTTAGCCAATACATCACTTAAACAATGAAAATATTAAATATTATTACTTAATTATTTATGATATCAAAATGACGGGAATACCCCTAAAGGTTCAATAATCTCCCCATTTTCGGATGGAAACAAATAATTATACAATATGGCTAAGGAGAAAAATTTTTTCCCCCTCAACAAATGCATAAATAGAAAAATATAGAAAACTTTCAAGTGCCAAACAATAATTCATACAAGGCATAATATATATATATATATATATATGCAACCGGTCCAATTCTTTCCAAAATTTCATATGGTCTGATGAATCTTGAGCATAGCTTGCCCATTTTGCCGAATCTCAATACTTTTTTCTAACGAGAAACTTTAAGGAAAACTTTATCTCCTATGGCTTATTCGATGTCTCGTCTTTTAAGGTTAGCATATGATTTTTGACTGTGTGAAGCTGCCTTAAGCTTTTCTTGAATAATTCTCACTTTCTCCTCCGTCTCTTGCTCTACATCTGGCCCGACTAGCTTCCTCTCGCTAAGCTCTGTCCAACATAAAGGTGTTCGATACTTCCTACCACATAGTATCTCATATATCTGTAATATCCTTTTTCATACATGCCCACTAGTATCTACTTCTTGACTCTTGGTATATTTGGGTGCATCACATATTTACTTTCATAGGCCTCTTCTAAGATCCTCTTTCTTAGGTTCTTAATATCATGTACACATAATCTGCTCCGATAATACAGTCTACCATCTGAATCAATGGTGGACTCAGGTCTATCCCCCTTAGAGACCAACTCAACTAGCTCAACTAGCTCAACTAACTTGCTATCATGCTTCTGTGCATCTTTGATCTCTTGGATAAGAATTGGCTGGATGTGTAACTCCGCTACAGTCTTCCTACTCAGAGCATTTGCTACTACATTAGCCTTACTTGGATGATAATTTATCACACAAGTGTAATCTTTTATCAACTCAAGCCATCTTCTGTCTCAAATTCAACTCTCTCTGTGTGGGTAGATACTTCAAGCTCTTATGATTTGTGTAGACGAAAACACTTTTCCCCATATAGATAATGGCACCAAATCTTTAATGCAATGATTATAGCTGCTAACTCTAAATCATATGTAGAATAATTCTTCTTATGCACTTTCAGCTATCTGGAAGCATAAGCAACCACTTTTCCTTCTTGCATTAATACACAACCTAAGCCATTATGAGAAGCATCACTATAAATGACATACTCCTTATTAGGGATCGGCTGTGTCAAAATTGGAGCCTCTGTGTTATGGAGCAGCCTATACACCAAGTCTCAAGGATTCAACAAGAGGATCAAGAAGGCAAGGATCAAGCTCAAGAGGTCTCTAGTCCAATTAGCATACCTCAAGGTCCTATAACAAGGTCTCGATCTAAGAAGCTTCAACAAGCCCTAATCCATCATCCACAAGGCTTAGTGAATTCAGGTAGTGAAGGTTTACAAGGACATCAAAACTTTGGAACAAGTGCATCTCAAGTTCAATACAACTTAATTCAAATCCAAGTTACGAATGGGTTTAGTTAAGAATGTAATGTGCCACTTTTGTTATGGGCTGGCCGAATATGTATGGGAAAATTACATTAGTTTGCTAGTATTAGGTTTAATCATATTTATTAAGCTTAAATAAGGGGCTGACGTATTTATTTCTTTTAAAAGAGTCTATTAGTTTCCATTTGGGATATGATATGATTTGATTAGTTTCCATTTGTGTTTAGGCTTTATTAGTTTCCAAATTCATTAAGGAAAACCTTGTAAAGGCTATAAATATGCCTTGGACTAATGGTTGGGCAGATTTTGAAGTTTTTAATCCAAAAAGGCTATTTTGCTTTTATTTTTGTGTTCTTATGTAGAATGCATGTTTTAGGGAACATTCAAGTACGTTGATCACCTTTTTGTGGAATGTTTCAAAATTGGAATTCAGAAACAATTTTTCTTTATTCTAATTCTTGATCATCTAATCTAAGTAATTTGACTTCTGGCCTTCTTAGTTAATGAATTGAGTTTTAGGGTTTTCATGTTAATGCTTTGAGGGTTCATATATATATATATATATAGGGATTCTCAAGCTTATTGATAAAGGATCCATATCACTCTGTAAGCATTCTCTTGAGTTTATCAAAACTAGCCTGACATTTTTATGTCCATTCGAACTTAATATTTTTCCTTAAAAGCATTGTCAAAGGGGAAGCAATCATTGAAAAGCTGTTGACAAACCTCTTATAATAACTTGCCAAACCAAGAAAACCTTGACCTCAATCACATTCTATGGAGGCTTCTAATTCACAACTGCATCAATGTGAAGGTTTCCAATTCACAACTGCATCAATCTTGCTAGGATCAACTTTAATACCTTCTGTTGATACAATGTGTCCTAAAATGTCATTTCATTGAGCCAAAACTCACATTTTGAGAGTTTGGCATAACGCTTATGTTCCCTAAGTGTTTGTAACACTATCTTTAAATGCTTCTCGTGTTCCTCATGATCTTTGGAAAATACCAAAATATCATAAATAAAGACAACCACAATTGATCTATGTATGGCCTCAAGACCTTGTTCATAAGATCTAGAAATGCTGTAGGGCATTGGTTAGCCCAAATGGCATAACAAAAAACTCATAGTGGCCATATCTGGTTCTAAATATTGTCTTAGCTATATCCTCCATCTTCACCCTCAATTGATGATAACCCGATCTAAAGTCTATCTTGGAGAACACTCATGCACCCTTAAGTTGGTCAAAAAGAACATCAATACGTAGCAATGGATACTTGTTCTTAATCGTCACCTTATTCAACTGCTTGTAGTCTATGCATAGCCTCATAAATCCATCCTTTTTCTTCACAAATAGTACTGGTGCACCCCAAGGAGAAACACTTGGTCTTATTAAGCCTTTAGCAAAAAGCTCCTGTAATTGAGCCTTAAGCTCCTTCATCTCTGATGGCACCATTCTGTACGGTATAGATGAAATAGGAGTCCTGCTTGGAGTAAGTTCAATAGAAAAGTCTTCCTCTCTCTTAGGTGGTAGACCTAGTAACTCTTTTGGAAACACATATGGAAATTCCCTAACAATAGGGATATCCTCGAGGTCTGGACTT
>CATIWF010155171.1:0-15045 GCA_949630135.1 Balakata baccata | reverse complement strand
AAAAAGTATTAAATGTAGGTATGTTTATAATATCTAAAGATGTTTTTTTAGCATTTTTGAAAATTTCCCTTTCACAATTCCTTACAGAGCCTCACAATTTGGGCCGGTGTCATATGGTCCACCAAATTTTGTTCAACTTTGTTTGGGCCAAACTCAACTTATTTATGTGGGCTCATTCTATTTTAATGCAGTTGTAGAAAGGAAAACAATTTTTTTTTTAAATTTCTGTAGTAGTCTAGAACAAGACCATTAGATCCGAATTTGCGGGGTCCCAACTGAAACCGCCCCAAATGAGGCAGTTATTTTCATAATTTTTTTGTTCCACCCCAATTCTGAAATGTTATATAGCAGGGACTGTATAGGGATGGTATCCTGTTCCGAACCTGTCCCTATATATATATATATATATATTTTAAATAATAATATAAAATATAATATTTACTTTAAAATAAATTTTATTTTTAAAAAATTATGTAATTAATTTATTAATTAAAATAATAAAAAAATATTTTTAATGTTAAAAAACTAAATTTTTTCAATGAAAATCAGGAATTGAATTGCTGTATGTGATCTCCATCAAAATTCCGAATGGGAACATAAATAAAAAAAATTTACCCTGTCGAAGTTTGGAACAGAAGTAAAAAATCTAAAATTCGTCTCGAACTCGTTCCATTGCCACACATAATTAATACACCGAATGCACTAAATCAGTCGATTATTATTATTTTTTTCTAATTAAGAACATAAACAAAAACAAAAATTTTAGCTCATTAATCAATAATGGACCATATTATATCAGTGATTAAGAAGATGGAATCCAAGGTTTCTAGATATGATGATCTTTACATGCTGATAGGTCCACATTATACTACCAGTGATTCCATAATCAATTTCTACTGCATCTTCAACAATCAAATCCACTGATATGATCTTGCTGGTTTTCGTCTGCTGTAAGTTTCTGGCCGGCGAATTAATCAGTCAAAGAAGAATGCTTGGATCCTCTTCATCTATCATCCAAGAATCTACTCATCTTCGCCGTCAACAACCGCCAAGAGTCACCGGAGTTTGCTTGTGTTCTACAGAGATTTTTTTTTTTCTCAAGCAAGTGTTCTACAGAAAGATTAAAGCTTTTCTAAATTGATAAAATCAACTGATAAAAATCTAAGTATTAAAATAAATCTAATTAAAACCATGTTAGATATTGCGTTTGGAAAAAGTATTTTTTAGAAAAATTTTTGCATTTTTAAATTTTTTTAAAATTTTAAAAACTGCTTTCGATAAAAATAGATAAATTGATATTTTTTTCAAAAGTAAATTTTAAAAAATCAATTTTTAAAAAATCAATCAATTAAATTAAAAAAAAATTCAAAATATACTTTTAAAACATTAAAAAATAATTTCAAACACTCCCTAATTATCGATTGATAAAAAAAAATATAAATATATAAATTGATAAAATAATGGATTACAGTCTTTTTGGAATGAATGAATTCCACAAACTTGGTAGAATTTATTTCCAATTTTTAAATAAATGAATTACTTTTTACATTTTTTGGAATTGAATTTATAGAATTGGTTTATAATTAAAACTAAATTCTAGCAAAATAGATGAAATTTACAAATAAATTCTACAAAATGAGTTAAATAAATTTTTATTGATAAAAATGCCTTTATTAACTTAAAACTAACTTTTATCTTATTTTTTTTATCATTTCACAAATACAATCTATTTTTTTCTCTTTATCTATTTCTGTATTCTCTTTTCACTTTTTTAAGAGCAATTGAATTTTATAAGTTTTGTTATGTTAACTTTATTAAACTATATAATATTATAAATAATAATAATTATAACTATAATTTTGATTATATTTGAGAATTTTTTTAAAATGTTGCAAGAGTATGTTTATGTAAAATTAGTTTATTCCTATATAGATTTAACTCAAATATATATTTATGCATAATTAATTTCTATATAAATTTACATTTTTAAATTTATTATAAAGATTATTTAGAAAAATATGTAAATGAATATTAAATTATGAATTTGTTTCAGACACAATCAAATGAAATTCAATTGAATTTCATATTTTAAATTTTATCATTCCAAATATAAAAATTTATTTAAAAATAAATTTCAAAGGCTTAATTCATTTTTTGCAAAAGGGGTAATTAATTATCATCATTGACTACTTTATTTACTAACAGTTTTGAAATGAGGCAATTTCTCTAATTTCAAATAAAAATACATAATTAATTATTTTATTAATAAATTAACATTGAATTTATCTTAAATTTAAACTTTTGTTTAATTAATTAATTAATTTTTTTATTTGGTGCGTGCAGCTGCGAGCCTGCGAGGGCGTGGTGTCAAGACTCAAGAGTCCAGACCCGAAGGTTAAGGTGTAAAGTAAGTGGAGAGCAGAGACAAGAGGATGCTAAAAGAGCAAAGTTAAAGGGACTTTCCGATCAGCAAATTCAGCATTCCAGTTAAAAACTGACCTCTCATTCTATTTTAATCACTGTTACGTTCTCTCATCTCGACAAACAAGGCCTCCATTCTCTCGTTGTTTTTGTTTCGATCTCTCCAACACCAAAATCAATCAATAATGGCGGTCAGTTCATCGATGCACTGTTCCTCTCAATTGGGTCGCCCTTTAGCTCCTCGCTCGACCCACGCCTTCTCCTATCGTGTTTTTTTACGACCCATTTTCTCAATCAATGCTCCGTCTCCCACAATTTTACCAGTTCGCTCTCGAAACCCTTCTTCTAACCCGTCTGTACAAATGAGATGCGTTACAGAGTCGGATTCTGTGACTGAGTCATCCCCTGCTTCCTCATCTTCTGCTATTGATTTTCTCACATTGTGCCATCGGTTGAAGGTAATGAATGAAAAATTTATTATTTTTTAGTTCCCTTCTCCGGTAAAGTTGCGTGCTTATTCCTACTCCTGCACTCTTATTCCTCTGTAATAGAACGGGTGAACTGAAATTTTGCATTTAGTGTAATCCGATTGGTGCTATTATTTTGTGTTTGTTAACTGATCCATTCAGTAATTTAGGCAAATTATAGTGTAGTTGTTTGGGAATAGTCACCAATTTAATAGTGTTAAGATCATAATAAAATTTAATTGCAAAGGGTAGCTGTTGTTGCATTCTCTTTATAAAGTTTAAAGAAAGGAGAATTGATAACATAATCTGGTATCTTTTGTCCAACCGTTGGTATATTGGATGGAGTTGGTACAACATTCAAACCACATAATCTGGTAATATGATCCATTTAAATAATCTCATCTTTTGTTCTTTTATAATCAACTTAACTTTATAATATCTCGGGGGTCTATTCTTCCTTTTTTTTTCCTGATATCTTGTCTGTGTGCACGCTCCTCTTTGCTTTCAACTGTGTATATTCTTTCCATTGTTATTCAAGAAGCATCTTTCTTTGTTTAGATGATAAACATCTTGGCTGGTGTTTTATTTATTTACTTTTTAGACATTATATTATCTTTTTGTTGTTCTGTTGAATGGAATGTAATCCAAATTAACCAGATTTATGATTTTTGTTGTGAGATATTCCTGATTAGCTTGATTTATGTAATTAAGGGTAGGTAGGGTTTGTTTCCTATTTTACAATCCTTAACACTGTGTATACAGTGCCCATTACTATCAATCATAAATCATTGATTTCTCTCAATTCTTTGTTGATTACAATTGTCATGTATAATTTACAATTAGCTTTATGTGAATTGAACATAGGCCTAATTATATTCTTAGTGACATAAAAATTGGAAGAAAAAGGAGTTCTAATCTTTCTTTCTCTTCTCCCCCCCTCTCCAAGACCACCAAACGAAAGGGGTGGATCAACCATGGGATAAAGGGTCCTGAATCAATTGCTGACCATATGTACCGCATGGCTTTGATGGCTCTCATTGCTGATGATCTTCCTGGTGTGAACCGAGAAAGGTTAGACTTTGTCATATAATGTCAACTCCCATTCACTTTAAATGGCATAACATTTATTATTAATAGAATCTGCAGTGTTTAATTAAAATAATGCACCAAACATTAATTTTGGCCTAGTAAGTTGGATAGGGATGTTGATTTGTGGGATTTACTTCTGTAAACTATTATCCTAGAGATGTATTAATCTCTCATTAATAGATCTTATGCAATCACCCAAAAAGTAAAAAAAAAAATTGTGTACTGTGGATTTAGGTTTCTTGGAATTCCAAAAACTGCTTAATTAGCTGGCTACTAAAATGCATGGACTTTGAAAATGGAAGTTCTAATTAATTATTACTGCAAATAGTGTTTTTAATGCTGTAATGGCAACAAGCAAGTGGCAAAAGAAAATGATTGGTTTGTAACTTGATATTTTGTTTTCTATTTCCTTCTTCATACGCTACTTAATAGATGTCTCTGTCCTGCTTATTGGAACAGGTGCATAAAGATTGCGATTGTCCATGATATTGCAGAAGGTAATATTTTGGTATCTTAGAGTTTCCAACCATAGTTGTGTGAAATATTCATTTGGCACCTCGAATTGAAATGGATTTATTTTCATATTGTATGGAGCACACGGATGGGAGATGGAGGCTGTAAGGTAGTAAATTTGATTGGTTTTGTTTTGAATTGTATAGACCTGGTAAAAGTTGCTCTTTACAGCTTACAGCCCAAATGTCTACTTGAACTACTTCTATAGCATCAGAAATAGACTTCTCCAAGAGTTTAAAGAATATGACTTTATCTTAGTATACTTAAGACCACAAGCAGAATATCTGAGTTTAAGCAAGTTAAAGCTGTTTCAATTGTTTGTTATTTGATTCCAATCAGATGTTATGCAAATCAAAGACAAAATATACAAGGAATTGTTCCAAAAAGCACCATGTACCGAAGTTTAAATCTTGTATTCTCAGAGAGTGAGAAAATGCAGATCCTCCTAAATTTATCAATGTATCTGTCGTGGTAGTTTTTTTCCTTTCTTCTTCTTCTTCCCCCTTTTGTTTCTAAAGGTTGAGGGTTTTGGGGCACTCAACAACAAAATCAGTATGGATTGATAATTTTATGTTAACAGTTTTTAACTTTTTCTTTACTTATCAACTTTATATATTTTGTCACTATATATATATGCTTTGCACATTTTTGTTGTGGTTTGGAAGTTTGAATTGGGTTTGAATTTTGATAGCTATTGTTGGAGATATAACACCATCTGATGGTGTGCCAAAACATGAAAAGAGCAGACGGGAACAATCAGCTTTAAATGAAATGTGTGAAGTTCTTGGTGGAGGAATGAGAGGTATGTATTAGCTCTTGTTATCTTTGCAATCCTTTGATAATAAGTTTCATATATAACTTATGTTTTATTAAAATTTTCTCACTGCAGCTGAAGAGATCAAGGAACTGTGGGCAGAGTATGAAAACAATGCTTCATTAGAGGCCAACCTTGTGAAAGATTTTGATAAAGTATGTGTAAATTGTTTATTCAAATGGAATATAAAAAATTATGTGATAAAGAAGTAGGCTTATGGTTTAAAAACCATTATCGATTGGCATTCTTGTTATTTTGAATGTGCAGCAAAATTTATCTTGTTATAAAGTTAAATGCTTTGTTTGCCATGATTGTTGCCGCACACAGAAGTGTTCATAGTGTGGCTTCCAGAAGCTACAGGTGGTACTGTGCTAGTCCATGGTAATCTTTTTCTTTTTATTATTTATTGCATATTATAAGCCGATTAACCTAGAAAAGTACATATGTAAGAAAACTATACTGTACAAACTGTAGTTGCTCTTCAGCAACCTCCCCTTCATGGTGATCATTATACATGAAGCATAGGGTTCCTTGAAAAGTCTGAAAAGACAAGGTGGAAAAAATGAAGCAGCATAGTGTTTGGGTTGAAGAATCTTTCCATGAAGAACATTATGATCTTACTATATTGGTGTTTTCTCAACGTATTTAACTATCTTCAACTAACCATTGCAACATTAATGTGTTAATAAATCTCATTGCCACTGTATACTTTCATCTTTTCAGCTTTTGTGCTTGTTTTGTTTTTGAATGCCATTTAGTATTTACCTTTGTATACCCTTCCTGTATTCTATCCAAAATTAATCTAATATTTTATTTCCTTCTGTTCAGGTTGAGATGATTTTGCAAGCATTGGAATATGAAATGGGTAAGGTTTCAGATGAATTTATCTGCTAATTATGTCTGCGAGTTGCATTTTCCTACTTATTCAATATTGTCACAATTTTGCAGAATATGGGAAGGTGTTGGATGAATTTTTCCTTTCAACAGCAGGTAAAATCAACTAAACATAATCAACCTAACCAAAGTATATGTAGAAAAACGGATTCACTAATCCAAATGCATGACAAAATACATTTTCTGCCCCAGGAAAATTTCAAACTGAAATTGGAAAGAGTTGGGCAGCTGAGATTATTTCAAGAAGAAACTCCAGATTCGCTAGCAAGCTTCGCTGATCTCCCTGTTCAGCCACAGGTTTTATGTGTACGGTTGAGCAATTCCGCACTTACTAATTGAAGAATCTCGCCCAGATGCACCCTCTGGATGGAGGAATAACCAATTATCTTGCAAGGGGTATATCTTTGCAAATTTAACTGCAAAAACCACTAATCAGTGATCAGTTCGACACTACTCTGTCGAGGCGATGACAGAATAGTTTGTTAATGCCTTAATGATAATTAGTGTCTTAAAAATTTCAATAATGAGTAGCAAATGATGATGTCTGAATATGCAGGCACAGCGAGGAGGTAGCTAGTAGCCAAGTGCACTCCTTTTAAGTTTTTAGTATTCCAAATATTTGTGCCTGCAAAAGAGTACCAGTATGTCTAAGGATGTTGTCATTTTTGTGCTGCAACACAGTAATTTTCTGGAAATTAATTCAACTAACTTCAAATGTGTTGTGCCCTGCTATTCAGATTTTGATGTAGAAGGATGAAATGTCTGAAAGTGAACATAACGTAGAAATGGAGGTATATTTACAAAGTCAAGTCAAGCCCTGCCCCATTTTGGTCTGTGAAGAAGACTTGCAACTTTTTGAGACAGTAAATCATCTACCCATTAATAAAACGCTGCTTCATAAATAATGGGACCGTAGATAAATTAGATTAGCACATCCATCCTTTTCCTTACCAATCATTTATTCATCTTAGCCTTCACTCACCTAATTGTCCCTTGCTCTATGGTTGGTCAGATGCTACAGCCAATGCATAGTGTGAGTTACACAGTTTAGTAGCCATAATCTAGTTTCTTCAGAATTTGAAGTTATTTTCACCAATGATGTTTATTTGATAAAATAAAATATTTCAAAAATAATTTAGTAGGTTATAAGATAACAAATCATCCTACGAACATTTTTACATATCACCATCAATTTTTAATTTTATAAAAAATATTTTTTATAAAGGTCTGATTAAAAATTTAAATTCTAGATTTTATAGTATTGGACATCAGACTAAATTTGTAACATAATTATAATATGAGTGTAAGATTTTTTATTTGAATTATATATATATATATATATATAGTAAAACAGATAATTTTAATGCTCAACATAATGATGATGAGTTTGAAATTACGCATAATAGAACTCGTCAAAAAGAAACAAAGTCAAATGAAGGTTGCCATGACTCTGTCAATGGCCAACCATCTCTTGTGATTTGAAAATATTGTCCGCTCGATATTCACATTTTCTTTTGGTGGAGACCCACTTAATTAACGTTTTCCTTTTGACAGCCTGATCTTCATCTTTACTCTTCTGATCATCTGTACACAGATTTCTCTGTACCATCATCACACGGAGCTCGTCAACCTTGTGTAAGCCTTGTCAAGTCTGAATTTATGTAGCAATGGCATCAAATTTTACTAAATATTCTTAGATTTGTTCCCATCTTCGGATGAAAAACAAGTGGAAAAAACAAGAGAGTATTACTTCATCGTTTTAGACCTTGATATGTCCCCCACGTTGAGCTAAAAATTCCAAAATTATTGTCAGGTAACCATATACAGATATAGTCAAATTACACCGTTGTTATTACTAACAGTTGATGTATATACTTATAAATCTTTTTTTTTCTTTTATTTTCTATGTAGAATTGAGAAGCTAATATATATGTTAAGCTAGCACATCATAATATTTGAATTTTCATATACGACCTAAAATCTCTCGCATATTTTACCGATGCGTAATTTGCCTATGAATACTACATGTTAAGCCATATCCTTCCGTCTTCTAGCCCTACTCTTCCATTGCTTCTAATCATTTGCATCATAGAGGCACAAACATGGATAGTACCTTCCAAGATTTTAGAGCTCCCTTCTTAATCCTCCAAGAATCGTAGACTTGCCAAGTATTGTATTTGTTAACATTATTCTAAGCAAGCAGGCTTTCAAGATTCGTCAATTTTCATTCCCCTCAGAATTAAAGACTCATCAAGTATAATATATTATTAGTATTATTTCAAGTAGACTATCGGACGTGGATATGCCAAATATTTTAACCGAATTTAGCAATTATGAAAAAAATATGTAAGATAAGATTTTTTGCTGCAGAGTTCAAAGAATCGAGTTTCAAAATACAATGTGTTGGGTAAATTTTTTACCTATTGTTTCTTGATTTAACAATAATATTTTTTCAATTTCAATTTAGGAAGAGCATGAGTTGGGAGGGACAGAGAAGTAATTGCGGGAAATACCGTTATTTGAACAGTACCCGATCCAATGGATCATTATATATAATAGTATCCCTACGTACAGTTTGGTAAATAAAATAGAAATTATAATCTATTTTGACCAAAAATATCTATTTGATAAAGTTGATTATTTGGAAAAAAACCTTAGATTATAATCTAAAAAAAATAAATTACTTCTGCTGGCATCAAAAAAAATAATCCAGATCCTATTATATTTTTATTTTTTTTGCTAAATAGACCTTCAATTATTTTATTTTTTTTATATAATTCAACTGTCCAACTCTCCTCAATTATTGTATACAATTAGTGATTAAATTTTTTTGATATCTGAACTAATCAATTATAGTTATATATTTACTACAATTTCACTATTTTAAAAATACAAATACTGGATGATGATAATTATTATTATTATTATGGAAAATTACTCTTTATTTTTCATAATTTGACATAATACATTAGTATTTTCATAAGATTTGAAAATTATACAATTTGCCCCCTCTGTTAAATTATATAGTTTTTCTATTAAATTTTAAGGCATTTACTATTAGTCAGAAAAAATATTTTTTTTGTTTAGGGAGATACTAGAATAATATGTCAAACTTTAGAGAGTATAGTACAATAGATCAAACTTGTAGATGAGGTATTAGTGCAATAAGTCAAATTTTAGAAGTAAATAGTAATTTTTTTTATCATTTTATCACAATCTAATATTTTTTAACAGAAAATTTAACAAAAAAAGAAGTATTAATAGATAATAATAAAATAAAAAGAACAAATCGTATAATTTTTAAATCTCAAAAAAATAATAGCGTATTATATATAAAAAAAATACTATTATTTGATAGATTCTCTATTATTGTGTAGGAATAAAAGCTTAAACGGTACGTTGTTGAAGGTAATTCCAAGACAGGTGATATACATTTTAATGATAAGGCTAAAGCTGATAGTGAAATTGAAAGCTAAAGCTGATAGTGAAATTGAAGGACTAATTTCTTTATATTAAAAGGCCAGCTTTTAAATTGTGGGGGGGCTGGTAGCTATAAATGGATATATAATTAAATGTAAGTAAGTATAAAATTAAATTGTATTTTAAATTTTTTTATTTAAATTTTTATCAATTTGTGAATTTTGGTGAAATTTTACTGTTATGACGTAAAATTTTAATCTGATTAAAACGGTTATGCTGACTAAAACTGAGTCATTTTAGAAACTTTAAAATATTATCGTTTTTATTTGTTCTAAAATTTTAAAACTTCAATCTCTTTTTAAATTTAAAAAATAATACATAAAACTGCCGTTTTAAGAGTTATCTATCATCAGAGTAAGGAAAAATAAAAATTTTACTGTAAGTATAATTTTACTGGAAAGATTTAGGTTTTAAAATTTTAACAAAAATAAAAATTATAACGTTTTAATGTTTTTGAGATGACTCAACTTCTTAGTCAATTTTTTAGTCAACACAATATTTTTAATTTCGCAGAAATTTTATATCATATTAGCAGAATTTTTATCAGAATTCATAAATTAATAAAATTTTAAAAATTTATTTATTTAAATGAACGAATAAAAAATATAATTTAATTTTAATTCATTATGTTTTTGGCAATTGTCGTTATAAATATGTATATATAAATGCTTAATTAATAATAAGACCTTTATATATATATATATATATAAAGCTTTTAACAGAATTTTTTTTATTATTCTAGGGTAAATTATACCAATGGTACTCCTAATTATGTAATTCGTAATAATTTCGTATCTCAAAAATTATTTGTAACATAAAAATATCTAAATTATATAAATTGTAATAACTAAATACCTCAAAAATTATCTATAACACAAAAATAACTCAACTTTTATTTTGTAACTAAATAGTGCTTATATCTCTAGTTATTAGAGCTCGTTTGGTATTGCATTTAGGAAAAATATTTTTCGGAAAAAAAATTTTTATTTTTAACTTTTTTGAATTTTGAAAAATGATTTTAGGTATAAGCAAGAAGCATATTTGAATAAAGCAGTTAATAAAAAAATTAAAAAAATCAGTTAATTAAATTAAAAAATTCAAAATTTACTTTTGAAACACTCAACAATAATCCTAAATACCTCATTACTCTTCTTAGCTAAACTGTGATATGAAATATTCAGATAAATTTTAATAAAAAATAAAATTAACTATAATATCCGGTCATTAAAATTAAAATTTATCTGACATAGATATTACAATTAATTTTATTTTTATTAAATTTTATCTAATGTGAATATTATATATCACAATTATATTAGAGAAACTAACAGTTAAAAACAGAAATACAAATTAGTTACAAAATAAAAATTAAAATACTTTTATTTATAAATAATTTTTGAGATACAGAATTATTATATCTTATATAATTAAAATTATTTAGCATTATAAATAATTTTTAGAATATTTAACTGTGTACATAATTAATATATTATACGTGTAATTCACTCATTATTCATTATTCCATTCTATGACGTCCTCTCTTACCTGATACGGTTGACCTTTTGCATGCAGAGATGGTCCCCCTAATCCATGGACGAAGATAATTTTTGGGGGCTCACATGGGCCAACCCCCCAAGCACAAAAAAATTATATATATATTCTTCAAAATTTTTAATAAAATTCATTAAAAAATTTTTTAATCTTCCAATTTTATATAAAATTTCTCTTTTACTTATTCAATTATATGATTGTAGCTTCTTTATAGTCCTAATCACAAGGCGTATGGCATTTAACATGTCAACTATATTTGATTATATGAGGCAAATAGCATTAAAAAATCCTCAGTTTTGTTTATTTTTATAATAGTATTCAATTTTATAAAAAAAATTATATAAATTATATGAATTTTCATTTTAATAATAAATATAATCGAGTTGGAATTATACTCTGATTCTAACTAGTACTGACACATGATAAAAAATTATAAAAAAAATTTTATATGTCAGTTCATATCATTATCGGCTAAGTTTTAAAGCCGGTTCTAAAATACCGAAATTAAATTTATTACAAAAGTGAGAATTCATATAATTTATACAAAATTTATATAAAATTGGATAAATTCAGATTTTTTATATTATTTGTCCGATTATATATAAATAATTTTTTAAAAAGGTGGAATTTTGGATAATTATTATAGGGGTCAAAATCGGGGCTCAAAGAAAATTCCAAGTAAACAGACGGACTAAATTAAAAAAGAAAATTCTCAATTTTTTCAGTTTATCACATATATATATATATATATATACAATTTTTTAAAAATTTAAATTTAATTATATGTATTTTAAGTTTTGTAATAAATTTTGAATCAAATGGATTAGATCTCATTCCAGACTTATATTACAATGACTTGAAAAAATATAAAAAAATGACATGACATATATGGTAGATTTGATATGGAAAAAAATTATCAAATATATAAAAAACGGTGCCATTTTACATAGTATAAAATTCAATTTGAAATTTTTTATATTTAAACCAGTTAATTTTAGATAAGTTTATGAGACAATCTTAAATTGTAAATATTTAATATTAAGAATAAATTTACAAAATTTTTAAATAAAAAATTTTAAATTACATTTTAGACTGCAAAACGGCTTACAATAAAATTCAGTCTATCCAAAATAAAATTTATTAAAAAAATTAAAATATATATAATTAATATAAAATTCAGTCTATCTAAAATAAAATTTATTAAAAAAATTAAAATATATATAATTAATCTCAAATTTTTAAAAATTAAATATAATTATGATAAATTGTAAAATGCCGATCACGAAATACAGAGCATTAACCTATAGTAGCAGATGAACTTTATAATTTTTTCAATAAATTTATTAAATATTTGTATTTTAACGTAAAGATGTAAACTTTTATTTTAAAATTTTACAAAAACATCAAATAAACTTGTTTTTACCATTAAACTAGCTCTGTACTTATGATAATAACGATTTTGCCATGATTGATTAAACAAACTTAATTCATGTTTACTTTACATATTCAAAGCAAACCCAACTGATTATTCTTCTTTTTGAGGGTCTCTATCAAATACTGCTTAGGATTTGAGGCCCCACAATCCGTGTCCCTGTTTTTGAGCTTCCTATGCACAAGAGAGAGAAGGTTCAAGAATAGACCAAGGTTTGCTGCAGTTCAAACAGCTTAGTTTTTACAGAAGAAAGAGAATTGTGATTGAAAGGTATGGCCTTTAGGGGTTTTTGACATTTGGTTTCTCTTTATAGTGATTTTGATGATAAGAGTGTTGATACATTTGCAGACTCATAGTAAACAAATTTTCTTTTGCCAGTAGTTTCATTTGAAGTTGTAGATCACTCTTTCCGTGAATTTGGTGATTAGGGCATTGCTTAAACTGGTAAGGTGAAGTGGGTTTTGGTTTTGATGTAATTTGGCGATCAGGGTTTTGCTTTGGAAATTATTTGTCATCTGGGTTTAAGCTGATAAACTGCTCTGCGATCTGAGTTTTACTTAGAAACTTGCTTGGTGATCTGGGTTTAGTTAAAAAAACGAAAGAGTGGTTAGGGTTCTAGCTCTAACTTAGCTGGTGGTGGTGGTTTGATTCCAAAGAGGTTACTGTGTTCTGAAGAATGTATGTTTGGTGATTTCAGTCATTTTGTTGGTGAAGTTTGGTGATTTGAATATCTGTCCGTTCCAGAGTTTGGGAATTTTGTCGCTTGGAATTTGATTATTGAACTCTTTGTTCTAAATTTTGTTTGTTTAATTGGTATTATGAGGAGGAAAAATTTATTACGATTAAAAATTTTTGATATTTGAATTTTATGATTCAAAAGTTGAAAACGAGCAATTTTAGATTTGACAACTATATCGATGGCGACTATATCGCCAGCTCCAATTTCATCCCCTTCTGCTGTTCCACCAGCTTCTACCTCATCACCACCACCACCACCACCGTCATCTACTTCTAGTTCTCCACGACCCTCCACCAGTCCTCCACCGGATCCTCCTAATGTTCCTCCACCACAACCATCATCTCCTCCAGCAGGCCCTCCAACATCTACTGCACCCTCACAGCTCAATGTCAATCAATCTGATACCCCTTCCCCTCCAATTTCTTCACCGCCTCCTCAGTCCCTTCCTCCTACCACTCCATCAACCCCACCGCCTCAACCACCTGCACCACCACCACCTACAACATCACCTGCTCTACCTTCACCCAATGCTGATTCTCCAACGTCCAATCCTCGACCACCACCATCACAACCAGCAAGTCCACCTGCGGCATCACCTCCTCCAGCACCACCAGCAAATCCACCAACTTCTCCACCTCCACCATCCAAGCCACCTTCAAGTTCTCCTCCACCACCACCAGCATCATCAAACCCGCCTCAAACTTCACCACCACCACCATCAAATCCGCCTCAAACTTCACCACCACCATCAGCATCTGTGCCACCACCTAAAACTCCACCTCCACCACCAGCATCTGTGCCACGACCTAAGACTCCACCACCAGCATCAACACCACCCTCCTCAAATTCACCTCCTCCACCAACACCAGTAGCTCCAACCCCCAAAAATGCACCCCCGCCACCTCCTAGGCAAACTTCAACTCCACCATCTTCTCAACCAACCCCTTCACCTTCAAATTCTACCCTAAAAGCGTCACCTCCACCACCATTGATAAGATTGGGCCCACCTCCTTCGACTCCACCATCTTCTTCTCCCCCATCATCTAACAACAATACTAATCCTAGTGCACCAGAAAGTTCAAATTCAGGAGGTGGAGGCATCGGTACTGGAGGTATAGTGGCTATTGGTGCTGCAGTAGGTATCATAATCCTCAGCCTTGTTGGATTGGCTGTCTGGTGCATGAGGAAGAAGAGAAAAGAGGCATCCGGCCTTAGCGGTGGTTATGTTATGCCATCTCCTATGGGCTCTTCCCCAAGAACAGGTAATTTTTTTTTTTTGGTCAGAAAAAAAGAACATTTCAGCATTCTTTCTTTAGCATGCTGTGACCTTATTAGATGGTATCATATCTATAAAATCTACATTGACATATATTCTCATAATCTGATGTAGTTTTTGCAACTTGAATTGCATTTGATTAATAATTAAATATTCATGCAGTTATCTTCTGGTTGGTAATTTAAAAATAAACAAGATTAAATGCTTGTGTGGTTCAACTTTTAGAAACCAGATAATTGCAGTTGGAAACTTGATCCCACAAAAACTATTTGGTAAAGCTAAAACAAAATCAGCCCTTGAAAATTCCAACTGATAGCTTCTAGGATTTATAGTAAAAGCTGACTTTTGTAGAAAGCTGAAAATCTTCTT
>CATIWF010155034.1:0-21569 GCA_949630135.1 Balakata baccata | reverse complement strand
ACAAAACACTGCTTGTGACTGACCCGAATCAGTCATAATGAACACTTAAAGAAGAAGAGATGATTACTTACCAAGAACGAGCTTTCAAGGGCTGAATTTACAGCTAAACTTAAGTGAAACAATGAAGAAAAGAAGGCTCTTATGGGGGAAGAAGAAGAAGAAATGGATGGGGAGAAAAGGCTATTCAGAATGTGTGAAAAACAACAAAATGGGCAGCACTAATAAGCCAAAAGTTGCCTAACTTTCTTTGTCCTTTCTTCCTTTTCCTTTTCTTTTTTTTATTTCTGTCATTTAATTAATTTATTTTCAATACCTTGTCATCCTTATTTAATTTATAACTTGACACATGCGACTTGCTCTTATTACGATAAATCGACAGGTAGCAAGTCTACCTCGTGAGCATGTTCTAGCTAAAATCCTTATGTATGCATGTATTTTGTATGAATGACATTTATAAAATGAATATATCCAAATGGAATGTGTGTAATAATGCATGTGGGAAAGTCGAGGATGTTACAATTGTCTTTTGGGCACATCTATAACATAATGTTTACACTATTAAATATTAAAGTTCAAACCAAGTGGGAGAATATAAGATATGGTTTGTAATTTAGGACCATAATTTCCTATTTGGTTAAGATTCATAGTCAATAGTGGAATAAATCTGAGTCATTGATTTTGGTATTTGATAGAAATATCATATTTAAAGAGTTTTATATAAATTGATCATCTCTCCACCTAATCAGGGTTGTAGAATTACAAAATATTTTTCCATCAAAGTTCTCTGCAACATAATGTTGAGGTCAAGAGAGAGAAATCGATTTAAATTTCAAAAGTCAATTAAAGCTAGTACTATTTAAATCTCTTTGCTATCATGATGAATTATGCATCAAGTAAGTGTTTATATTTAATTTATACATAATGAATTATTTATTCAAGATCCTAGCTATAATGTTGATAATGCTCATATTATGATTTGATTATATCTCCTTAAGATTTATAGCTTAAACAAACCTCTTCAAAAGAACTCCTTAATCCTCCAACTCGGATCAAACTCAATCTCCCCTCCACCTTGGTTCCTCCTTTCTGCACCAACACCTTAGAAAATATCTAGAAAACTTAACTCCTTTACTTGTTTGAATGCAAGGTTTCTTTCTTTCTTTTTTTTCCATTTCGAGTGACATGCAAAGATCTCTCAATGAAAACCTTACTTTAATCAAACCTAAAAAAGAAATCATTTTATTCTTCTCGGCTATGTTTTGGAAATAAGAAGAAGGGAGAACAATTAGATTCTAATATAGTGAAGTGGACGACAAAAAATGGGGAAGAAAGAAAGAATGGGTTTTGCTTTAATTCATTTTTCTTTATTTTCTTTAAACTATGCCATATGTAACCTTTCCATGAAAATTAAAATTTGGTTTAGAATGCATGGTAGCCAAATGGCGCATATGCAAATCTTAATTTTCTTTTATTATTCACTAGTACAGAAAATGCTCTTTTGTGGCTGTTGTTTTCCATCTTTTGTGCCTGGCATAAGGAAGCCGCAAATGAAGGAGGCGCAAATAATGAGGTTACTTTTGTGGCTATTATTGACAGCCACAAAAGACTGATCAAATGTGCTTGGTATTAACTACAACAGGCACAAATGATATACCTTTTGTGGCTAGCGTTAGTTACAATAGCCACAAAAGAGTGATCAAATGCACCTGACGTTAACTACAACAGGCACAAAAGGTTGATCATTTACGCCTGGCGTTAGTTACAACAACGACAAAAGACCAATTATTTGTGCCTGGCGTTTGTATCAACAGCCACAAAACAAATTTTTTTTATTTTTTTCCACATTTATTTATATGTACAGAATCCTGTAAAACCTATAATTGAACAATTGCCTCAAATAGATACAAGCACAATATAGAAGCCTTCTACTTATATTCCTAATTATTCAACATGGTCCAAATTAATAACATCCATCTACAGTCCATAAATACTGTACAATATCCATAACAATTCATAAATACTCAATTTATATAAATATATACTCAACAATATTCATATATGTTAACCTTAGGATGATTGCTCTCCATTTTGATCTTGAGAAACAAATTAAATGTCAATAACTCCTTTATTTAGTGTTATTTTGATAATGTTCAAAGTTTTTTCACATTTGGTCATGAACTTCTCATTAAACAAGTCAAGTATTTTTCTGCAGACGTGAAACTCCCGACCGAGACACTAATCTCCTGATCGGGACGTGATTACAGACTGGAAAATCCATATCTAGATTAGGAAATATTTCCTTATAATCTTCCAAAGTTCTAGAAGTAAAAGCAAACCGGGATAAGCCATGTCCCGACCAGAAAATACAATTTTCAAATCGGGACATGTGATAGTCCGATCGGAAAATTCAAAAGGACATGAGCATTGAGGAGGAGACTCTACCAAAGTGTCTCATGTCATTTGAAAGTCAAACTTACTGATGTCTTGATAAGGAAAGTATTGTCCCGATCGGGAAGCATTCAAAGCTAGCAGACCTAGGACCTAAGTATGGCATCATCGGGCAAGACCCAATCGGGATATAAGAAGTACCAATTGGAAAAATCATATAGGAACTAGCCGTTGGAGTGTTCAATCAACCAAAAGATGCCACGTGTCAAAATACGTCATTTCCCGATCGGAAAACCCATGTTTCTGACCAGGAACCCCTCTCTACAAACAACATTTAATGCACTTGTAAGAGAACGTTAGAAAGAGTAATGGCACCAATTTATAACGACTAATTGGTGGGTAGTCAGTATAAATACCCTATCAAAAGGCCATTTAAGATATCCAACTGCTTTCTAAGTGCCAAAACTCTTGCAATTTATTTTCTCAATCTTTCTTTCATTAATTGTTTTGTAAGGGTTTAAATGTTAGCCTTAAAACACTTGGATTATCTTGTAATTGGGTAGTGAGCCAAATTACAAGGAATATGTTGTTGTGTCAGCCATCAAAATACAAAAAAAAATTTGGGTTGAGTGTTAGCCTTGGTAAAACACCTAGTTGGGAGTGAGTTAGTTAAAACTCCATTTTATAATCTAAGTGATTAGATTAGTGAATATCCAATTGCGATTAGGGAGAAGAGTAAGGTTAGTTAACACCCGAACCAATATAAAATTTGTGTCTCCATCTTTTTTATCTTTTACCTTCCTTATGTGTGCAAAAATTTTTATTTTCCCACCAATTCATCCTCTCCCCCACCTCTCGGTGATTGTTTGGGCAACAATATATATACACATATAATTCGTAAGTCCTCAATATTTAATATCTAAAATTCTAAGAGATTAAAAATTTATATACAATTACTTACAAAAAAATCAAACCATATTTATCGAATCTCATCTATATTCTGTTGAGTATATGATCTAACATTGAAAGCCTACAAAGAAATTGAAGGCAAATAAAAAAGCATGATAATAATTGCAATAGTTAGGTATCATTTAATTTGCAATAGTTATGTATAAAATAAATTAATTTGCATACCTTATGCAATGTATCCTCCATCCAATGCTGAGTCAAAATTTCATACATGTACTTCATAATGTAGTATCTATATTCAGTATTACCAATTTGTCTCGGGTACTTCAGAAAAAGAAATAAAGTATCATTTAACTAAATTAAAAAAAAAAGTACTTCAATCTAACTAGAAAATAGTAACAATTATAAATACCATAATGAAATTTCAACTCAATGTGTTACTTAAACCTTGCCCACTTGTACACGATATAATCTATATACCCTAGAAAAATAAGTTTATATAAACGCATGCATTAAATATATTGAAAATTGAAAATTGAATTATATATATATATATATATATATATATATGGCAATGGGTTTTTTGATAGGTATGATTCTATCAACCTTGCCCAGAAGATCCATGAAAAAGATCTTCGACCGGTCACAATATAAAACGATTAGCATCCAATAGGCACTATAGATATAAAAAATATATTTTAATGGATAAGGAAGGTCAGAATAAAAAGTTAAGCAAAAACATATGAATTCAAATTTTATCTTACTTTTCAATGTAAGGTAGTTAGATAAATTTTTTATCTTTCTGTGCCAGCTTGGCAAATACCATATAATTCTGCACCTTCTCAATCTCATATGTATTTATCAAAGATAACATATGCAGACAAAGAAAACTGATGGATGCAGATGACTGAATGCACAATTTATGAAGACACCTGCATGCACAAATCATAAATTCGACCTAAATTAAAACTACATTTGAATATAGTAGTTTGATCTTACAAATGAGAAAATATAGATTTATCTTACATCATAAATATATGAATGATTGAGATATCAAGTATATCTATGGAGAGGAGTTGAGCGATATCTACCAATCCTATCATTATCTCATGCATAGTATTTAGCGAAAGCCACAATAATGTGGACGGAGGAGAAATTTCAAACATGTATCTAGCTTCTAATATAGCAACAAAGTCATGCATGTATAGCATATTGCCACTCAAAATTGCCAAAATTTCCTCACTAACCGAAGTCGAACGTTTTATTGTAGCTGATCCTTTTGATAAATCGCTACCTTGTAAATCCAATAGAGCCTTTTTTTATAATTGCGATTTATTTTCCTATTAATTAAGAATATATTATAGTATTACTATAACATAAATGAAAATTAAGTCGTAGGTGTTTCTAGTATTAAATGAAAGAAGACTTGTTAACTCTCCAAAGAGCACGAGATCTAGTGGCCATTAAAGAAAACTGTCATGTGCTAACCCTACTATTTCAATTTTATAAGTAGGAACGAGGAGCTATTCTTATTCGTATTTAGAAAATGAGAAACCCGCAAACACCCTCACATGACTAGGCAGTAATGGTATGTTGTAAATCAAAGAACCAGCTGGAGATGGATAGACCGTTCCCCTTGCCATAATCACTGTGTCACCATTAATTTTAAGAGCAAGGCGGCATGGTGTATTTGCCCATAAAATCATGAAAAAACAACATTATCAACTCTTAAAATGTAGTTATCAGCATTAGTGTATGTGAAAACAAAAGTGTAAGTGGTGATGATGAAATTCAAAATATTTATCTGTATTTCTCCTATTGGAAATTATGGATAAATAGAGTGGCAGCTACTCGACATAGGGACACCTTGCAAAGGACCTATCTCCACCTTTATCTCAGTGACAAATTAAGAGGGATTGTTAGTCCCCTGCTGCATAACATCATATATAAATGTGATGAAATAGTGAGCCCTATGTCCTGCTCTCACATTCATTTGGCCACAAATGTCAGAACGAATAAGTTGTAAAGGAAATGAGGCTCTCTTGGCTTTGCCAAATGGTAATCTTATTGCTTTTCAAGCTAGGTAATACTCACAAACAGGCAAGTCAATTTTCTCAATTGAACCTAAAAGACAAGCCTTTGCTATTCTTTTAAAGCAATCTTGCCCAATGTGTCCTATTCTAGCATGCCATTTGATATCATTATTTAAAAAAACATTATTGGAATTTTTAACAACGAAAACAAAAATGTCCATATTAATAGGGATAGTATCCAATACAATAAAACTATCTAACAAATATCCAGAACCATAATAAACATCGTCCAGTAGTACTTTCATACAACTATTATCAAAAACAACTTTAAAACCAAGATCTAGGAGAACAAGTACAGAGACTAGATTTCGTCAAACTTCAGCAGCATAAAGCACATCATATAGATAAAGAATGCCGCCTCTTTGCATCACCAACTTGCAGGTGCCAATTCCAAGCCGATTCGCTAAAGCATTATTCCCCATATAGATACTTTGACTCCCTTTTAGAATCTGATGAAACTCTACAAAGGCGTATATGTCCCTAGCTATATGGTCAGTTATGGCTGAGTCTATAGTCTAATAAGGAACAGTTTTAGCAAGTATTAAGCAACTACTAACATATAAATCAAAGGGATGAATTTAGTCATGCAATACCTTTGGCTCAGTGTAATCATAAGCAAAGTGTTTAGGCTTCCCACAGTTAAATCAATTCATATTCTTGCCTTTCTTGCCGTCGTGTCTTCCGTTCTTTCATTTCTTCCCATTAAAATTGGCTTTGTTTCCTCTCTTGCCTTGCTTGTTTCCCTTACCCTTCCATTTCTTTCATCCAGAGGTCAAGCTCCTTTTCACTTAGACTCAGTCATATAAGCCTCTCCTACAGGCTTATTAGCAAAAAGGCGATCCTCCTCCAGCTCAACATGACGTGCAACATCATCAAAATTCTTGATGTCTTCATTATGGGTAAGGTTAACACGCATATGCTCCTAGGCACTTGGAAGAGATCGAGTCATAGCTTGGACCTATTGCTCATCAGTTAACTCTTGACCGACAGCCTTCAGCTCGCTTATCATGTTAGACATCACAGTAAGATGCTATCTCATTATATGAATAAGATTTTTCTTATAAGCATAAAACTTAAGAGTCAATTGATGCAGCCTCATAGTTGAAGTCCCACCAAATTGAACTTTGACAATGTCCCAAACTGCCAAAGCTGAGTTGTGTTTCTCAAAGTGCAACATTAGATCATTTCTCATGTTGCTCAACATCAGTATGCAAGCAACTCTGTCCTTGCACTTATAGGCTTGATATGCATTCATATACTGCCTATGTTGAGCATGCTTCCATGCTTAGGCTCAATCATGGGTTGTGTGATGGTTTCCAACATATCTTGCTCTTCCAAGAGATATTGAATTTTTCGATGCCAAACATCATTGTTCTTGTTATTTAGCTTATCTCCTTGATTCAAATTAGCAATAATGCTCTTTGTGATGGCCATTTCAACAAATTAGAAATAAAGAACTTAATTATCACAATTCACAATTTGAATTATTTAATGTCACAAAGTTTTAAATTAATCAATAATAACCTAACATATATAATAGAAACAAGAGTCTTGTCATATAATCCAATCAATTCCTGCTAATATAGTCTAGTTATTATTGTTTAATTTAAACAATGCATCAATTATTTTATTATGTGAGATTTACTAATCTACCAACCTTACATTCCCACATTGTAATTTACATATTTGTTTATGCAATACGAATAATAAAACTAATATCCATTCATAAAAAAAAATATTTACAATAAAGTCATTAAACATTCTTACATACTTCAAAAAAAATAAATATAAAAGTCTATACATGTTTATAATGAAAATAAAAAATGTCCAAACGTTGCATCAAATTCATTCATTTTCTTTGTAGACTGTTATTTTTCTCTCAACAAATGTCCTACTAGCCAATGTCCTAGACATTTTACACATCCATAAGTATCCGCTCACTAGCTTGCTATTAGCTAAGGACCTAGATCTCGTACTCATCCATGAGTATCCACTCGAGGACTTGTTAGATCGCCTAATGCCATATTGTGTTCAGCATTCCAGCTCTTTAAATAACTCTCACAATGATGTTATAATCCAAGTCGCTTATAATCTCTCTTAGTGCATTTCTTTCTTCTTCCCATGAATTAGGTAAGGAGTTGATAACAATCCACATTTGTTGTTCCACTACCAACTCATATTCTTTATGATAAAACACATAGAAGCCCCATAATTTGTGATACATCACATCAATGTCTTTCCATTGAGTGATTCGAATCCTTTCTATATGCAGTCATCTTCTCCAAAGCACAAAGCATATAATCTCTCACTACATATTAGAATGAATGAGCATTAGACATAAAAAGCATATAATATGTTTAACCAATTTCATGTAAATTATACATTTTATGCATTTTTAAATCCAAAACCACATCAAAACGTGCTTTAAAAATTCTGAAAAAAAATATCCATTAAATAGAAAATTAAATTTTAAGCATTTAAAAAAATATATGGACCAAAACAGACCTCTCATATCCACCCACATGCCGTTCAGAGGCAAACAACGCGCCTCACGTGCCGCTGAACATCCGCCACGTGCCAAACACACCCCACCTGTCCTACCACATCATCACATTAGCACCACATGGACCAATCAAAGGAGGCCACATGTCCTATCACTGCCATGTGGCACACCGCGTCAATAGCATGACAAGGTGGCCCAATCATATGGTGCCACATGTCGACGGCTACCACGTCATCACACCACGTGACGTGACATGATGTCTGCACCTCAAACACACTTTTCCACATGGGTTGAATAGGGGAGTGACATGTGGATGGCAAGTGCCTAGTAACTATCTCACACTACGCGCCACCTTCGAAAGGTGATTTACACCTGTTTTTTAATATTTCCTATATTTTTCATGATTTCTCACCAATTTTGACCATAAAATTTACAATGCAACACTATCGTGGTAGCGTTTGGGCATCAATCACATGAATTGAGAGTAAAATTAACACAAAAAAATTAATTTCCAGAAATCATAAACCCTAATTACTATCAAAACTTTGAAAAATATTAGAAATTCAATCAAGCATCCAAAAAATCTTCAAAAATACTCTTTGGAAAGCTTGTGAAGAGAGCTTTCCAATCATACCATTTCGTGCCATGAAATAGAGAATCAATTTTCATGAAAAAAAATGAACAAATTTCAGATTTCTAACAATTTTCATGCAAAATTGTTTAATAAATCAATCTAATCCTTAATCAAGCACAAAAATACAAATTTGTGGCTCTGATATCAATGTTAAAATTCAAACATAGCAGAAACTTATTTGTTAAAACATGATTTATGGAATTTTCAATGCTTGGGCGAACCAATTACTAGAATCTGGTACAATTTCATGGTACGAACATCACAAACACTCTTTGGAATGAGAATTGCAGAGAATGCAGAAGATGGAAAAAGAAATGGAAGTTTTCTATACAGATTTTATGTTCTATATATTGGAACAGTTATCTTTCTATAAAACTTCCCTTTTTTATACCATATTTATTTTGGATCTTGGGCTGGGTCAAGTCCACATAGTCGACCCAGACCCATAACTGAAACACATATAATTAAAATATATTAATTATGGAACTATATAAAAATAATTAAAAATTTATAACTTTTCAAATAATTTATAAAAATTGTACATAGTATTTTAAAATTCATGTAATATATGCATGATTATAATTTAGTTTATACTAACTATCATATTTAAAACCTGCACAATATAATAGGAATGCAAATGCATCAATTATTTTGGATCAAATGAGAAAAAGAGAAAAACTAACTTCAAGCAGGGAAAAAAATTGAATAAATTAAAAGGTATGAGAATTATGTCAAAACCGAATGATATGATTAAAGATTCTGAAATCTAAAGAGGAAAATATCTAACAGAATTGGTAAAATAAATTGTAAAAAATTGTCAAGAATATTACTTATAATATAAAGGGGAAAACATCAAATAAAAGATTCTCAACTTCATAAACCTTTACAGGTAACAAACATATATATAGTTTTCCTAATAAATTGAAATTGAGTGCTATCAGCAGAACAAAACCAATAACAACTCATAAACCAGAATCATGTTCACAGATAAATACTTTACAGCCACTCAGACACATGCATCAACTTATTTAAAAACAGATCGCAATTGCTTAAAACTTGAAAGTGATAATGATACCGTTGATACCGTTATTATTAATAATAATAATAATAATAATAATAATAATAATAATAAAATTTATTATTATTATTGACAAATAAATTTATCAAAAAGCCAACATGATTGTATTAGTTAATTAGATTAATTTTGTCATTTAATAATTTAATTTATTAGTGAATAATATTAATAATTCATTAATTAGAAATTCAATTCTTTTAGAACTATGTAACTTGTTTTATACATAAAAAAAATAATTTTATAAAAGTAAATAAATTAACAATCATAATGGGCAAGATAATTAATGGATCAGATAATTTGACATAGTTTTTTATATATAGTATAAGAATCAAATATAAATACCAAACTAACTTAAAGATGAATTTAATATATAATAATCACGTACAAGACACATTAATGAAAAACTAATATATAATAAATATAATTATGATTATGAAATTTTACTCTTCATATTTAAAGATGCTATTTATTCTATAAAATATTGGTATACGTAATCTAATGTTCAAACTGGTTATTCCAAAGCCATTTAGATCTAGAAATTCTATAGCGTGGGAGTTATATATGCATGTATAAAACTATACTTTTATTTGTTCCCTACGTAAATAAATACATAAATTAAGGATAGTATAAACGGTACCAATTCTTATCACTATATTGTAAATTGATATCAAACTATTTAATTGTTGCAAATTGGTAACAATTATTGTGAAAAAGATGAAGTGTGGACCAAGGTCCAATTTCTAGTAAAAAAATGACGTATAGTCAAAAAATACAATTTTTGCTGATGTCTTATGCTGAATATATTTCTCACTTATTTCATTAGTTTTTTTTACTGAAAATTAAATTTGAGTACTTATTGCAACCTTTTTAAAATGATTTCTACCAATTTATAAGAGTTAAATGGTTTTATACTAATTTGCAATATAGTGATAAAAATTGATACAATTTATGACATTAACCTGTATAAATTATGTGTTTTAATTTATAAACCCAACTTTTTTTTATAACTATCTAATAACCTGGATTTGTGCTAGTTAAGTTCATTTCCATCCTATATTGGGGATACCAAAATTTAAAGGTGATTTATACACAAAGCTTAAAATTAGAAATATTTAATTGAGGGATAAAAGACTTTACCGTCCAATCTCACCTTTTGTAGATTTTTCTTCATTTTTATATCTACTTGCATATCCATAAAAGAAGAAAATAATAAACAAAGATGCAACTAGATAAAATAAAATCATAATTTGTGAGGTTAAAATAAATAAATTAGTTTATGATCTTGGTCTTTGGTTCACTTCTAAATTTAAGGGAAAAGTGTAAATTTGTCCCTAAACTATATATATGTCGTGAGTTAGTTCTTAAATTATTATTCAATATAAAATACTCCTTAAACTTTTAAAATGGGATATATAAGACCTTAAACTTTAGCATTGTATGCACCATTAATTTACTCGGTCTTTGCAAAACACTGATGTTTTGGTTTTTTTAAATAAAAACGATGTTATTTCAGTGTGATGTAAAAAAACTCTATTTAATATAAAACGATGTCGTTTTGAGAGGCAATATTCAAAAATAATAAGACAAAATGCCATCGTTTTAGAGGAAAAATTAAAAAAGAAATCGATGCACTAATAACTTGATAAATTTAATACAGGGTTTTCTTAATATAATTTTTTATATTAATTATTAATTATTAATATAAATAATTGTAATTAATTATAAATTAAAATTAGTTATAATTATTTATATTAATAATTAATTTTAATTATAAATTAATATAATTTTTATTTTATTTAATAATTCTAATGTAAATTAAATAATTTTAATTAATTATAAACTAATATTAATTATAAATTAATGTAATTTTTATATTAATTACTAATTTTAATATATAAAAATTAATTTATAATTAATTATGATTATTTAATTTAATTTATCATAAAAATATTTATAAATTATTAATATAAAAAACAAGATATATCTTTTATTTTCATAAATATCTTTTATTTTATTATAGATTTTAAATCAGAGTGTGAGGTGTCAAAAATTTTATATTTCAAAACGACATTTCAAGTTATTAGTGTTTTTTTTTTTAATTTTTTCCTCTCAAATGACATTGTTTTGCCTTATTGTGTTTGAACTCTCTCAAAACAATATCGTTTTGCATTAAATAGATTTTTTTTACTTGAAACAACATCATTTTGATTTATATAAAAAAAAAAACCAACATGGTAGCGTTTTATAAGGACCGAGTGAACTCAAATGAAGTGGATTAACGGTGTACACGACACTAAAGTTTATGGGCTTATATGATCCGGTTTAAAAGTTTAGAGAGTAATTTGATACCGAGTCATAATTTAAATGCTAAATCTCACTATAGGAAATAATTTATGGGCAAATTTGCCCTTTTTGGCCTAAATTTAACTTAAGTGGCGTTTTTATTATTGGTTATATATATAAATAAAGATATTAACAGGATTTAGTTGAAAATTGCCCCTTATTAACCTGTTTCCAAATTCTTTTGGAAAAGTAATAATAGAAAAGGAATTGGATGTGATAACTATTTTCAATTTTAGTAGTTGAATATTGTTATTGACGTGTCTCCTTTGCCGTCATTAATGATGCAATCATTGCTTAGTTAAATAAAGCAAAGTCAATAAAACTATATAAAAAGCAATGTTATTCAATTCAAGGCTCTCTGATGAATGCTGTTGCAACTAAAGGACATTTTTCAATTTATTTGGTTCAAAGAAGAAGATAAAAATATCCAACAAAAGTAAAAAAGTATTGTGTTTATGGCTTAACAACAAAGGACTCCTAATTATCTTGTAAATCGAGATTGGCAGTGGAAATTTATTTGTTGAAGTGTAAATTTCGTATATTCAATGCTTCAGAAATACCGAGTATTAGAATTCAGAGTGAAATTTCATAAAACAAACACCTTTGATCTCACTTGAATGAAGTTTTGGAATGAGAGTTGCAGAGAATAAAGTTACGTTCTATAACTTCTGAAGAGTTAGTTATTTTCTAAAATAACTTCTCATTTTTTATATTATTCCATATTGAGTATTGGATTGGGTCAAGCTCATGTGGATAGTCCAAACCCAACAAAATCCAACATCTTCCAATCGCCTATAGTGAGCTTGGCTCATCCCAAAACATCATTCCAACAACTCAAACTTGAATAGAGAATTATTCATACAGGCAAACAGACCGTGCGACCCGAAGCACACAAATGATGGGAGCTCTAATACAAACATAATCATAGGCCATATATGAGATATCAACCTAATGATGTAATTACTCTTGACAATGTATTTGTTTACCCCAAGTATTCTTTTTAATACACATGATCGAGTATCATTCAATCCCTCAAGAATTTATACTCAGATCACTCTTACAATTACTTTTTATTCTAAGTTATTTCAAGTTCTATCAAGCGATAACCTCAATCGGTGAATACAAGCAATGAGTGTATAAATAAAAATATTCTTTCTTTCGCCCTCATACTAATCAGATATGAATTAGCTCATTTTTCTAGGACTGTTCCATTAAGTCGAATCATCTCATGACTATAGGATACATCCTAAGATAGCCAATATTAATTCATTATATCATAATATAGTCAAAAGTCACAAAGGGTAATTATATACATGAAATTCATATTCAGGATTTTTGGGACTCACATAGCGAAGAAACAGGGATTCATTCTTTCACTTCCTTATAGGTCATCTTACACATGCAGTATGAAGTGCATGCTATGATGGAGCAACTCTTTCCATTTTGAAGATGAAAGAGTATATGTCTCGCTCTTAATCATAAAATAAATAATATCATATGAGTCTTAGTCTTGTCACTCTTAAAGCGCCAAGCCTGAAACTTTTGTCTACACATTCAACAATATTAAATAAGTTTCACACTCAGCTTCCTCTAAATAAATACATGAATGGTAGGGAAGTCATTCATGTCGATATATATATATATATATATAATCTCATTTTGATCCTTATTAAGGCGACCTTTTTATTTTATAGTGTGACTAAATCCTCTTCCACTGCATCTTAGTTATCCAAACTTTGATCTCATCTCTACTCGTTCAACAACACTAGAGGCGATTACTTATGTGAGAAAGTCAGTCTAAGTTTATTGACATACTTCATCGATTCATATAATAGAAATAACTATAAAACTAGTGAATCATGAGAAATGCACTCTACATCATTATAAGTAAAATACAAGCGATCTGTCAATATATGCAAGTCGACTACATCCTACATGAGCCCAGAGATCTCACATGTCTAACAAATGCATCCCTAACTATTGGTTTGGTAAATGGATCTGCTACCATTTCACTTGTAGGAATGTATTTCAAGACCATTTCCTTCTGTGTGATCAAGTCTCTAACACATTGACATCTAATCTGGATATGTTTGGTCTTTTAACGATATTTCGGATCCTTTACACATGTTAATGCAGCCATATAGTCATAATAAATTGTCACAGGTTCATATGCTGACTTAAATAATTTTATATGCTGCAAAAACCTTTTCTACCAAACTGCCTCTTGTATAGCTGAGGAGCACGCCACATATTCAAATTCCACTCTTGATAAAGCTATACAAAATCGCTTCTTACTACTCTATAAAATTATATAATTATTTAGCAAGAATGCATATCCATAAGTCAATTTGCACTAATTAAGATCGCTTCCCCAATCAGCATCTGTATTACCAACTTATTGCAAATCCTTTCTTTGGTACCACATAGCATAATCTGAAGTTCTTATTAGATATCTCAATATTCTTTAGACTGCCATCTAGTGTTTTGTACTTGGATTAGATTGAAATTGCTCACTACCCTAAAGGCATAGCAAATGTCTAAATGCGTGCACACACTACATACATTAAACTACCAATAATGCTGAAGAAACTGTACTTTAGACATTAGTTCATTTTCATTAGATGTCTTAAGACACATATCAAGACTTAAGGCTCAGATTTCTTTGGGGTATCCACCGACTTGCAATCCTACATATGATAATGCTCTAACATTTTCTTAATGTAAGTATCCTAAGATAAACCTAAAAGTATTTTCGATCGATTCCTAAGGATCTTAACACCAAGCATATAGCTATCCATACCCTTGTCTTTCCATTCAAAGTTCGTTGATAACCATTTCTTAGTAACATCTATTAACTTCTTATCATTCTAGCTATCAATATGTCATCGACATATAAGGACAGAATTATAAAACCACTATTTGAATGTTGAATATATGTGCAGTGGTCTTCCTCCATCGTTGTGAACCATCTTTTAACATGGCTTGATAAAATTTGAGGTTCCATTATCTTAACGCTTGCTTGAGACCATAAATGGATTTTTGAGTCCTCAAACTTTGCGTTCTTGTCCTTTTAACTCAAAAGCTTAAAAGGTTGATCTATATAGATCTCTTCATCTAGTTTTCCATTTTTTACAAAAATAGTCTTAACATCCATTTTCTATAATTATAAGTCCATCCATGCCACAATAGCCAGAATGAGGCGAACAAACACAAACCTGACAATTGGTGAGAACGTATCTTCATAGTCAATTACCTCTTACTGTATGTAGCCCTTGGCTACTAATCGAGCTTTATATTTTTAAATGTTCCTTCTGCCTTACTTTTAATTTTTAAGAAATCACTTGTTCCCAATAGTCTTATGACCTAGCGGTAAATCAATCAAATCCCAGACTTTGTTAGATTTTATTGAATCTATTTCCTCTTTCATATCTTTAACCCATTCCTTAGCTTTAGGAGCTTTAGGACTAGAAAGAACATATTGTACTATCTTGGACTCTTAATTATCTAGAGCAATCATAAAAGTTTTCCTCTCAATCTCAATATCGACAACAGGGAATTCTTTTACTGTTACTATGTCGAGGTTGAGATTACTCAAGATATTACTTCATAGAAACACAATCAGACAACTTTCACTCCCACTTGCTTCAGGAGGAGCATAATATTCTATATCTTCCTATTTTGTTAGAGCTAAAGTAATCATTCTTGTGCTCCCACTAGACTGGCGATCTTCCATTTCATATAGTCGAAAATCTCTATTTATCTCACCTCTTTCAGGAAATTCCTTTTATAAGAAAATGACATCTCGCGACTCAATTTCTGTACCCTTCCATTTACATCTTCCCAAAAAAAAGTACATATCCTTTGGAGAATTTTGAGTATTTTTATTTCTTATAAAGATACATTTCTTCCCCCTCGGACCAAGTTTCCCATATTCATGAGAAATGTTATGGATATAAGTAGTGCATCCCCGTAGGGGCATATTACTTAAGTCAGGCTTCTCGTCTTACCATAACTCGTATGGGGTGGAAGGAACTATTTTAAAGGCACATGGTCAAGTATGTAGGCCGCAATCAATAGTGTATTTCCTCTAATGGAAATATGCAAATTAACTTGCATCATCATTGACCTAACCATATCCAATAAAGTTATATTCATATTTTTTGCTACACTATTTTGTTACAGAGTGAAAGGAATTGTTAACTATCTAGCTATACCCTTATCATCACAATAATTTTCAAACTAGTCGAATAGATATTCATGTTTTTTATCAATCTTTAATGCTTTTATAGTTGAATTTTAACTGATTCTTAACCATTCTACTATAGCGTATGAAGCAATCCAATGCTTCAGACTTATAGGAGAATAAAGAAAATGTGATTGTATCCAGTGAAATCATCTATAAATGTGATGAAATAGTGAGCGTCATTTATTGCTAACACATTCATTGGGCCACAAATGTCAGAATGGATAAGTTAGAAAGGAAATGTGGCTCTATTTACTTTGCTAGGTAATTTTATTGTTTTTCCAGCTAGGCAATGCTCACAAATAGACATTTTCTCAAATAGAACCTAAAAATCAATCTTTGCTAATCTTTCTAAGAGATCTTGCCCAATGTCCTAGTCTAGCATGCTACTTAACATCATCATTTAATAAAATATTACTGGAATCGCCAACATTAAATACAGATTTATTCATATTTATAAAATAGTGTCCAACACCATAAAACCAATTAACAAATATCCAAGCCATAATAAACATCATCCAAAAGTAATTACACACAACCATTATCAAATACAATTTTGAAACCAAGTCCCAGCAAAAACAATAACAATCATTAAATTTCGTTGAACTTCAAGAGCATGAAACTCATCATGGAGATTAAGAGTGCGGCCTCCTCGCAACATCAGCTTGAATCCCCTATGGAACCTAATGAATTCCATAAAGGTATATCAGCCCTCGCTATGTGGTTTATCCAATCAAGAATGGTTTTAGCCAATATCAAACAACTGCTAAAATATAAGTTAGAGAGAGAATTTTGGTCATACAATACTTTTGGCTCAGTGCAATCATGAGCAAAGTGACCAGGTTTCTCACAATTGAAGTAATTCATATTTTTACCTTTCTTGTTGCCGCATCTATCACACTTGCATTTGTTTCTACTAAATTTGGTTTCATTGCCTTGTTTGCCTTTCCTATTGCCCTTACCCTTCTTTTGACTAGAGTCTAAAGCTCCTTTGGAATCAGTCATATAAGCCTCTCCTTTGGGCTTATCAGCGAGAAGACAATCCTCCTCTAGCTCAACATGTTGCGCAACATCTTCAAATGTTTTTATATTATTATTGTGGGTAAGGTTGACACGCATGTGTTCCCAAGCTTTAGGAAAAGAACATATAACAGCTTAGACCTATTGCTCATCAGTAAACTCATGGCCAACAGCCTTTAACTCACTTATCATGTTGAACATCACAGTTAGGTGCTGCCTCATTATGTTATTACGATTTTTCTAATAGGCATTGAATTTTAGAGTCAACTGATGCAATATTGTTGTCGAGGTTCCACCAAATTGGACCAAAACAGCATCCCAAACTGCATGGACTGAGCGGGCTTCTCAAAGCATAGCATCAAGTCAATTCGCATGTTGCTCAGCATCAGTATGTGAGCAATTCTATCTTTGCACTTATAGGCTTGATATACCTCCATATCTCACCTATATTGAGCAATGCTTCCATGTTCATGCTTAGCCATCGGTTGTGTGATAGTTTATAGCATTTCTTGCTCTTCCAGGAGATACTAAATTTTGTGATGCCAAATATCATAATTATTATCATTCAGATTATCTCCCTGGTTTAAGTCAACAACTATGCTTTTTATAGCAGCCATATCAATTATTTAAAACAATGATCACAATATACTTAGCACAATTTTTACTACAAAAATTATTTTATATCACATTGTCTTAAATTAATCAATAATAACCTAACACAAGCAGCAAAAATAAAAGTATTGTTATATAATCCAATCAATTCCCACTAACATAGTATAGTTATTATCGTTTAATTTAAGCATGCACCAATCATTATATTAGGTAAGATCAGTATCTACCAACCTAATATTTTTCACTAATCACATGTGCATTTTTCATATATAATACAACAATAAAAAGTATGCATAATTTTCAATAAATTAATTTAACACGCTTACTGTCTCATTAAAACATTCAATTAAATTGAAACACACACATCATATATTAGGAGCAAAACACATTGTTGCCACTAATTATGTCACAATATATTTATATGTCATTAATTTTCATGCATATTTTTACATTTACCACACTTTTCAATCTAAAAATAATTACAAAATTCCTCTAAAAATTCTGGAAAAATGGGCCATTAAATAGGAAATTAAAATTTAAGCATGTTAAAAAAAATTGCATCAAAAAGGAGTCTTCATGCGCCACGAGAAGGCATCTCATGAACCTTATGCGACGTTATATGTCATACATGTGCTGCCACGCTCCAAGATGAGCTTCAATGTGCCAAGATGAGCCAGCTATACACCACATCATCATCATATGGACCATCCAGACACTGCCACGTGTTGCATGCATCTATACCATGACATCACCACGTGGACCATCCATAAGCTAGCACGTATCTCTACTGTGCGCCATGTCATTAATGCTTGCCATGTCAGTGAGCTATACGGTGGCTCGCCATGTCGATGACAGCTCAGCAGGTTATGCCATGTCACACCAATCTTTGGCGGACACGTGGCAAGCGCATAACCCTATTTCACTCACCTTGACGACACATGTCAGTCCTCGTTATATATCCTGTTTTGCAATTTTCATATGTTTTTTAGGTGTTTATATCATTTTTTACCACAAAATTCACAATCAAACACAATATATGCAACGTTTGGACATCAAACACATGATATGAGAGTGAAAATACACAGAACAATAATTTCCAGAATAATTAGAATACTAATTCAATTTGAAACTTCAAAAATTCGTAGAAATTCAACCATTTGTCAAAAAATTACAAAAAAAAAATACTCATTGGAAAGCTTGTGATGAGCGCTTTCCAACAATACAAATATGCACTATGAAACTGAGAAAAATATTGTCAAAAAATTGAAGAAAATTCATATTTTTTGTGAATTTTCAAGGATTATGGCATAAACAACATTCTAATCACGAATTCAAGCACAAAACATGATTTCTTACTCTGATACCAATGTAAATCGAGATTGGAAGCAGAAACTTACTTGTTAAAGCGTGAATTTTGTGTATTCAATACTTCAGAAACACTAGTTATTAGAATCTGGAGCGGAATTCCACAGCACAAATACCCTTGATCTCACTTGAATGAAGTTTTGGAATGAGAGTTGCAGAGAATAAAAAAGATCAGGAAGAAGTTGGAAGTTACGTTCTATAACTTCTGTAGAGTTAGTTATTTCCTAAAATAACTTTCCCTTTTTTATATTATTCCATATTAGGTATTGGGTTGGGTCAAGCCCACATGGGCTGCCTAAATCCACCAAAACCCAATACACCCTTTGCCACTAGCCTCAACTGATTGCATGAAATTGACCAAATTCCCTTCACTTGTTTACCGTGGTTGTTATAGCAAACAACATGCCTCTGCCTTAAGATGTAGACCCTTTGGTTTAGCTTATTCTGATATATATTAATTGTTAGATGATTTATGTTGGTGTTTCTTGAAAGTCATTGAAATGTTAATTCTAGAATATAAAATTACCAATGGAGATATTATTTATATAATCTAAAACTATATATTTTTTATGATGTATAAATAAATAAAAATAAAATAATTACTTGTTATATAATAATTTATTTTAATAATTAAAAATAATAATAGAATATAATAATTATGAATAAAAAATTTCAAAAATGTGTTATATAATTTATAAATATAATAAATTAACATTATATATTTTTAATATTATTTTTTTTCTTTTATAATAGAATAATAAGGTTAAATGGTGGAATATGAATATTGATTAGTAATAACAAATACTAAAATAAAAAAATAATGTCTTAATTTTTGAAATGACCAGTTTTGTCTTTTTACTAAAAAAGAGCCCTAGTTATTTCAAAAAAAGCTTTAAAAATCAGCAACTATTTGAGGCTAAGATTAGCTACTAACTATGATTTGAAATATTTAACCAAATACTTTTAGAATAGAAACAATTAACATTTATCCCAAAAAAGTTAAACCAAACATCTGCTAGAGATAAGCCTAAAAGGCAATCGCCTCAGACATTTAGTGTACAAACTTATAATAACATTCTTTCATTATATTAATATTCTTTTGCATATGAATTGATATAGATATAGATCTTAAACTAATTAATGAAAGTCCATGATATGAAACATAGTATGAAGAAAATCATAATGAGATCATAATAATAAAATTCCTATCATGTGTAATTATATTAGTATCTACATTATCCCTAGTCATAGGATCAACAAGACGAGACATTATTGATTTGAACATACTAGCACATGTTATACTTTTTTATTGGATCAAGTAGTAGATCTTATAAGTTGTAAACATGAAATGTTCAAAGTTAACATGTGGATGCTTGCAAAGAGTAGTCATCATAGCAATTCTGCAAGTATCCTCAGACTTGAGGTACTCAAGGATATATTGGATACTAATTTTGTGCTTTGACTCCATTCTTTATTGTCTCACAGAGGTCGCTCATAGGGTGGTGATTGGGTACAACTTGAGGTATTCGAAGGTAATTGGGTAGCTAATAGAGAATTCACTGCTCCTGATAGAAGGAGTGTATACCCACGGCCTTTTTATTGAAATCATTACTCAGGAATCTCTAGCCGAAATGAAAATGTCATTAAAATAGTCTTCAATAACATGTCTTGTAACACTTTATACCTGTGGATATCACTTATACTTATAACATGTTATCGTGTATTGTATGGGAATAAGACAATATCCTATTTATATTGAGGGATAATTTTTTTTTTTTTGAATCATATACAGTACCACTTTGTAGCATTTAACAATTCAGTAAAGTATAATAGCTTGATTATATACATATATATATACATATATATATATACATATATATATATAACATCATTGCGTATTCACTATATTATACATATGCAGACATACAGTCCAAAACATAAAAGACATATTCCTATACATATGTGAAATGCAATGAGAGAGATTGGTGAGGCTCGGCCGGTGACCTGTGATTCATATCTTCTATGTGGTATGCACCACCAAAATAAGCTAACTACACTTCTTTGCTTGAAACAATGATGCAATTTGGTGAGTTGTGACTTAGTGAGAAAAACTATCAAAAGCATTCTAAAGTACCAAGTCAATCACAATTACAAGTAATAATCACCATTATTACACATTTTACATGTCATTCTAGTTATCAATATCATATGAATATAAATAATATTAAATGTTACGCATTTAGTGTAACACCTTATACCTATGGATATCACTTATACTTATATCATATTGTCATATATTGCATATAATGGAACATAGTCCTGTTTATAATGAGGGATAATTTTTTTTTTTTTGAATCATATAACATTATTACTTTGCAACATTT